>JBBBDQ010000885.1:1182500-1227500 GCA_037127315.1 Ascarosepion bandense | reverse complement strand
CCTACGGTGATACAGTGGAGCTGTCAAATATTTTACGTGAAAAAGTTCGCAAAAATTCTTGAAATCACTGGACGTAAACTGTGTTCCGTTATCAGAGACAATTGTATCCACCACGCCGAACCTTACGAAAAAGCTCATGTATAAAAGACATGGTGCAATTCACCGTAGGCCTTTTACACCTTAGAACTTCAGGCCATTTGGAATGACTGTCTCCTACTATTAAGTAGTAGTGATCTTCTATCGGACCCGCAAAATCTATGTGAATGCATTCCCATGGGTGTTCAGTCTTTGGCCATGGTTTGCCGGTTGTTAGTGGAATTTTGGCAGCTAATGCGCAACCTTTACATGATTCCACTGCGTTGATGATATCCATGTTTGTCCAATAAATGTATCTTCTCATTAAGCTTTTCATGCGGTTCTTTCCTGGTTGACTGGCATGAAAGTATCACAGAAATTTCTTCAGTAGAGTTTTAGTGATTACTACTCGATCGTTGTAGAGTAGTACCTGGTCGCATAAGGAAAATACTTCCGGCACATTTTTATCCTTTAATTTAGTTTTGTTGATACAATAAAATCATCTGACGAAACCTTTCTTTTAATGTCTGACAAAGAGACTGGTAATTCTCTCATAATGTTGGCTATCATGTCTTTTATTTTGCTACACTTTCCCAGGTCTCCTGAGAAGACGTCCGCAAATTCGTTTTTGAGTTCATTTTTTAATTCTTCACTTTTTGAGGTAGTAGACTGAATGTTTTTACAAAATGTGTTTAGCTGACAATTCCAGAGGTTTCTATCCAATTAGTGCCAAAAAAGTTCATGGTATTTTTCATGAGGTACGCCTTAAGCTTTTTTGTTGTTCCGTTTAGCGTAACGGTAAGGCTTATTTCGCCTAAGATATCCAGTTTCTCTCCCGTTACAGACCTTGCTGGTTTTTCGTTTTTAGTAATGTTGGTCTTTTTAATCTACGCTACGTATGGACATTAATAATCGTTAAATCAGATCCACTGTCTAATTGCAGTTTAAATTTCTTATTTGCTATTTCTACAGTTACGTATTTACGCAAATTGTCTTCTTCATTGTCGCTGGACTGCGTTTGTCTGACCCGATTTCTTGGTCTTCTTAGTCGAATTTCACATCAGAAGGTATGACCAGTTTTGCCAGTTTCGACATACAATAGTTTTTCCTAGCAGGAGAGAATTTCCTCCAGTGCATTTTATTACATATATCGCACGGATCGGGGGTGGGGATTTTTCTGTTTATTAGTATATTTGTCGAATTGTTTTTTATTGCATCTATCAGGGAAGTAATATTTTGGTTTGGTATAACTTTGATAAAACTTTTCCCTTGTCGGGTTCTGACTGCAGCCTCTTCGATATTTTTAGAGTCGCTTTGTGTTGAAATGACTTTTTGGCAGTCTTCTGCCAACTTTTGCAACGTAAGTTCGGATTCATTGATCAAAACACAACGCCTTATTTCTGCGTCTTTTGCAGATATCAGGCCTTGCACGAATACGAGACACTCAAAATTATCGGCTGATAATTCTGATAGTCTAAAATCGTTACAATGCTTATTGACAGTAGCAGCAAAAGTTAAAAAATCTTGCTGTTCGTATTTCGTCAGATTTAAGCATTTCAACTTTTTTAAGGATGTATTCGGATGTATTCGGATGTATTCGGCCCGAACAGTTCTGATAAGTTTCACTGCCTCCGAGAACCCTAGACCGGTTGTCTTTTGTGGTAATATAAAGTCAACAAATTTACTGTGCTCTGTAGTGCCTAATTTTTGAAGCAGCAATCGTATTTTCTGTGTATTTGACCAACTGCTGCAGTCGACTTGGAAGACATCTTCGTATCGTTTGTAATAAGCATCGAAGGTCTTCTCATTGCTTGGCATATATTCAAATATTTCCATCGAGTTCCAAATGTTACTATGTGGAAATGCAGAGTCATTCCCGGTTTTTTTCTTGCAGTAATTTGAGTAACTCTTGTTGTTTCTGTAATTGTTGGTCAGTTTTTTGCTGGTATTGTTGTTGCATTTCCAATTGGATTTTTATGAGTTTGTCCGTATCCTGCTTCTGTTACAACAATCGTTCCTCATTTTTCTGCTGCTGCTCCAGCAATCGTTCATCCGTTCTCCGTTGACGTTCATCAGCTTTCTGTTACTGTTTGAACTGATTCTTCATAAGTTGAAGCATCGCCTTTGAAAGTTCTTCCATTTTACGTGAAAAAAATATGTATAAAAAAATATCAGATGAATTACTTAAAGTTTTTCTGTAATGTCGCCAATTCCGTTGGTTATTATTTCCCAGATACTTGATTGTATGACCGACTTGTCAGTTTGAGGAGGGTGAGGAGGGTCACTTGAATTCTCGTAATTGTTTTGTTGAGTAGTCCGAATACTTGGAAAGTTTCGTTTTTCCTGTGTGATGTTAGAAGACCAATTGATGTGCTACGGGTCTGTGTGTGTTTTTTTCCGTGACAATTACGAACCTTCGTTGCCAGTTGATGTACGACGGTTCTGTGTTTTTTTTTTCGTGTGAGTTACGAGTCTTCGTCGCCAATTGATGTGGACTTGGTTTTTAAGACCACTCAAAGAAAGAACGAACGCAACGGATTGGGTTAAATACATGTATTGACAACAATACAAAGTACAATACAACATATAAAAAATACAGATGGTTAATCAAACATAAGCGCTTAGCAGAGTCTTGAAGTATCGCAATAATGCTACGACTACAGTTACTCGACTTAGTCCCCCGCCAAGTACTGTCTCCTGGATTGAATAGAATCTGGATGAGTTCATTCTGGTATATGGGTAATGCTCCCACAACAATTATCTATGTAGATATCTATCGTTTGCAGGCTCTTAATTATATATATATCTATCTGTGCCAGTCTGTTCATTGACTACATGTCTGTCTATCTATCTATCGCTCTCTGCTTCATCATTCTCTCTCTCTCTCTCTCTCTCTCTCTCTCTCTCTATATATATATATATATATATATATATATATATATATCACAGCTCGTCAGTACATCTAAACATTCAATTGCTGGAAGCAATTGAAACCGACCGATCTGAAATCCGTCGGAAATTCAACCTTTGAGCTATATATATATATATATATATATAATGTTCTCCCTAATCTGATCATTAGATAATTATCTGTGTGTCTATCAATCCATATCAGTCTGTTACTTATCTATCTATCTATCTATCTATCTATCTATCTATCTATCTATCTATCTATCTAAGTTTTTCGATATTTGTATATCTATCTCTAAACAAGTCTGTTTATTATATATCTATATCTATATATATCATTCTATCACAGTCTGTTCCTTATTTATCTGTCCGTCTATCGATTCATATCACCTTGTTCATTATCTATCTCAAATTTTTTATTATATATCTATCTACATGTATATTGATCTATTACAGTCTGTTCATTATTTATCTATCTATATTTATATCAAAACAGATAAGTTCATTATCTATCTATCTATCTATCTATCTATCTATCTATATATATATATATATATATATATATATCCCTCTGTTCATTATACATATTTGTACCCATCTGTTCGATATCTATTTCTCCTTTCTTTTTCTTTTTTTATCATTCCCCCCAAGAAAGACATATCCTAATTCACAGGGGAGTCACAGTGAAGTGAAAAGACTGGGTACAGCTCGTATTAAAGACTGTTTAATCGGTAAAAGGACCTTGATGCCAATTTAGTCAGTCAGTGCCATACGTGATACACGCTTTGGGTGATCATGTCTCGAATGAGACATGACTGACTGGGCAAAAGATTATCCCGCAGTAGGTTGCCATTGCTTTCTACGGTACACTGGTTGCCAGCCAAGGCTATAGAACTCAATCTGTCTTGTTATTTAACCACATAACTGGAAGGAAGAGACAGATTAATACCTTTCCCAAGGGTATTTGTGCGCAAGTGAATGCGAGGAATTCAACTGGAATTAGAACTCAGCTCCCTAATTTGTTGTTCTGGGTCGATATCCACTGCACCACAACGCACATCCGCGCAGATTTCCGCCAATTTAGTAGTATGTTTAAATTCACGTGGACAAGGGAAAGAAAAACTCTTCAGATCAGTTGCCGTAAAAATATTTACTTTACTTTGTCATTCTTAGCAGATTTCCTATTAGGAAGAGAGTAATGGCAGTGTCATCAGCATAGATAATAGGAGGAAGATCAATGATGAAGACCAGAAACAGCGTAGGACCTACGATAGAGCCTTGAGGGACACCAACATCTGTGTGAAAGGAGCTGGAAACTTGCCAGTTCAAAACGATCTTCATTTCACGATTCGATAAGAACCATTAGACTGAATCAAACAATCGTCCAGAAATACAATAGCTCTGGAGCTTGCACAGAAAATCAGCATGCTAAACCCTGTGAAACGCTTTCGAGATATCTAGAGCAACAGCTCGAACTTAGGCATTATTATTAGGAGCCTGGTATACATATTTATTGATGGTCGTTAGCCCATCAGCGGTAGACCGGGCGAAGCGGAAGCCATATTGTTTGTCAGAGAGTAGATCGTGAGAGGTGAGATGTTTAACTACTTTAACGTTGATTAGAGCCTCGAATAATTTGTCGAAATACGGTAAGAGGTCAATAAGGCAATAGTTAGAGGCGTCAGCGGGTGCACAAAAGCTCAGGGGCACATTTCTTTAGGACAATACCTGGAATTCCATCACCCTCACTTGCCTTATACGAGTCTAATTTTAAAAATCTATCTCTGTTCATTATTGATTTATCTCATTCTGGTCATTATATCCTGTGTAAAAAGCAATCGGCTCTCTACCGTACAGATGAGCAGTGATACAGCGAAACAAATTTGTCTGCGGATATATATATATATATATATATATATATATATATATATATATATATATATATCAGTATGTTCATTATTTATCTATCTATCAATCTATGTATATGTATCTCTCCGTCTATTCATTATCTCTACTCTTCATTATTAATTTAGCTACATATCTATGAAAACCAGTCTATCTATCTATCTATCTATCTATCTATCTATCTAGAGTATGTTCATTTTTCATCTATCTACTTATGTCTAATTCTCCCAGTCTCTTCTTTATGAAAATATCTATCCCATATAATTCAATATCTATGTATCTATCACTGTCTGTTCACTTAACGTTCTATCACAGTCTATTCTTTATATATATATATATATATATAGAGAGAGAGAGAGAGAGAGACAGACAGACAGACAGACAGACAGACAGACAGACAGAGAAATAGTTATTATTAATGCCATATAACATATAACATATATAACTGCAACTCAAAAGCTTTGAGGCTTCAGTGGCAAGTGCATCAATCCCATATGTTATTGTTATGACATAATAATAACCATATCGCTATAAATGCTCTATATCTGCATTGAGCACTTTAATAAAAGTACTAATTACCAAACTGTGGAATGTATATCCATTACTTTATACCACTATATATATATACATATATATATTTATATATTCCTTATCTATCTATATATATTCCTTATCTATCTATATTCCTTATCTATCTATAGATATATATATTCCTTATCTATCTATTTATATATATATATTCCTTATCTATCTATATACATGTTCCTTATCTTATCTATCTATCTATCTATCTATCTATCTATCTATCTATCTATTTCTATCTATCTATATATATATATATATATATATATATATATATATATATATATTCCTTATCTATGTATATATTCCTTAACTATCTTTATATATATTCATTATCTGTCTATTCTATAGATAGATAGATAGATAGATAGATAGATAGATAGATAGATATTTCAGCCTGTTTATATCTATCTCTCTATTTATCTGTCTATCTACATATCTATATATTTCAGTCTGTTCATATCTATCTATCTATCTATCTATCTATCTATCTATCTATCTATCTATCTATCTTTATGTAACTGATTAAGTGACCAAGCATAAATTTGTAGTTTGTGTTTGTTTGTTTGTTTTTGACTTTTTGAGTCTGACAGCTCACGTTTATGAATAAGTCTGTCTTAATATGAATAGTATTTATTTTATGATAACAAAATATTTGATTTTCAACGTAACCGCTTTTCTTTGAAAACACACTTTAAATCAACTTTTTACCATTAATCACCTGCATTCGATTTCCTGTCAATTTTCGTTCAAAACAATAACTCTTAATTTAGTAACCGATAGAAGATCACTTCCAGGACATATATTCATAGCCTTTAAGACAGTTATACATGCCTAAATAGACGACACAAATAAGTACGTACAAACGACATGGGCATCAGTTCACTTACGTATGACGTTAGCCCAACCAAGTGAAAAGGTGCTGAGCCGTGCCCAGGTCGAGTCATTTCCAAATATCAGACAAAATTACAAACCATCATCATGTTTTTTTAATGATTTGTAATCGGGCTCTGTACTTTTCAGTATCATCTGGAAAATCACATGTAGACCAGATCACACACACACACACACACACACACACACACACACACACACACACACACTTGCACGCGCGCGCACACACACAGAGATGAGGATGCATTTTTATTTAATTTTTTATTGTACTAAACTTGCATCCTTTCTTTTTGTCTTTATTCTTTCATTCATCGTCTCTTTTCTTTCATTTTATTCAATGTGTTCATTATTTTCTTTCATTCATTCTTTCTTTGTTATTTCTATATTTCTTATTTCTTCTTTTTTCATTACATTGTTTCGTATCTTTTTTTCTGATCGTTTCTCCTTTCTTTGTTTCTTTCTTTTTCTTTTGCAATTCAGTTTTCTTTATTTCTTTTACGTTGCATTGCATTCCAATAATCTTTCTTTCTTTCTTTCTTGCTTACTTGCTTGCTTGCCTACTATCTAGCTTTCATTCTTTCTTTCTCTTTAACTCGAAACCATTTTTTCTTTCGTTAGCTTTACTCAAACCCTTTTTCTTAGTTTTTTGTTAGCCTCTGCTCTAACTCTTTCTTTCTATCTCTTTTCTTTCTTTCTTTGTTTCTTTGGCCTTGCTCTATCACTTTTTTCTTTCTTTCTTTTGCTACTCTCTTTCTTTTTTTCTTTCTTTCTTTCTCTTTGTTCAAAACCGCCTTTTCTTTCGTTGGCCTTGCTCAATCAAATCCTTTCCCTTTTTGTTTTTTGGTCTTTGCTCTCGTCTTTCTTAATTGTTTTCTTTCTTTCTTTTTTTCTCTAACCTGGCAAAAGCCTTTCTTTCTTTCTTTTTCTTAAAGTTTCCTCTAACCCATTCTTTCTTTCTTTCTTTCTTTCTTTCTTTCTTTCTTTGTCTCTGACCTTCTTTTTTATTTACTCTACTTTTTCATTATCTTCATATTACTTTTTGCATCTCTCCAACATTTTTATCCCATTTTCTTCTTTCTTTCATTCTCCTTTCTTTCCAACATTTTTTTCTTTCCCGCACCCCCGCAAGTCATTATTTTGTTTGTTCTACCAGAGGGACTTCTAAATCTGCTCAAAGTTATTTGAATGATTTTGATGGTTTTAAATTGATACTAAACACTTCCGTCACTTTTGTGAAATGAAATTGATGTCCCCACCCCCCAAGTGTAGCTCCCCACTCAATCCGCACCATCTGACACAGCTTCGTCTTCCCACCCCTCTTTCAACCGTTAAATATTGTTCTGCCGCGTACCCCACCCACCAGCGACTAACGTAAACGTCATCCTCACAGAATAGTAGTTTCAATTTGTGGACTATTAACATTTGCTAATATTACTTCTACTTTACTGTACCGATTCTCTACGCTCTTCTCTCTCCGCGTCTTTTATACCCACCGCCTCTACACCACTTAGCTATTTTAAACTCGTCCGGCACCAACCGTTTCTGACTAAGACAAGATCAAAAGGGAAAGAGGGAAGAAAAAAATAGCTTTCCCGTCTCCTTTTGTACGAACTGCATAATTTTAATGAGAAATTCAATACAGAAACACACGCATGCGCACATCTCCGTCGTGGTCAATGGGCCTGCGCACGCACGTACACAAATGCAAGCTGACACCAATACACACACACACACACACACACACACACACACACCCGTGTACACGTAGGCACAGAAGAGGAACTGCCAACACACATCAACACAGGCGTTCGCGCGCAAATCTTACGATCCTTTTCTCTCAGTGAACACTGTTTTTTTCGTTCACGTTTAAAGTACCCGGATGCACTTAGATAGTTACCCGTCTGATGTCTGTTCT
The DNA here is from genome assembly GCA_037127315.1 of Ascarosepion bandense. NCBI lineage: Eukaryota > Metazoa > Mollusca > Cephalopoda > Sepiida > Sepiidae > Ascarosepion > Ascarosepion bandense. The sequence goes on along the minus strand of JBBBDQ010000885.1, from coordinate 1,219,219 downwards.
GAATTCGTCCCTTTTTTTTCATTGTATTCTCTTTTCTCTTTCTTTCTCTTGAAGTCATCTATCGATTCATGCATTTATAATCTATCGATCAAATATATATATATATATATATATATATATATATATATATACATATATATATATATGGATATCAATAGATGGGAATACACACAGGTACACACATATAATGATAGTGTTAATAGAACAGTGCTCAATGAAAAATAACAGAGCTATATTATTAGAACATCTACTATTTTGATTTCCAGTTTCATGTTTAAGTTTCAGTCTAAACTAAATTAAATTATACATTTAATGAATTAAAAAATGACACCCCAGATTTATCATTTATAATGACCTTAAACAACACGAGAACCAAAAATAAAAATTAAAATTTAGAAACAGTCAGTTCATAATATGCACCTGACGATTACATAGGGCATGAAAACTCAAGTTATGTCATAAACGTAAAATAACATGTAAAATCCATGGAAATGGCCAGTGAAATGACTGAAAGTGCTTGGAAATTCAAAACTTATAAAACATTTTTGTATCCTTTGTCTTCCGCAAAAAAGAAACCTGTAACGAAAAAAAAAAATTATAAAATCTTCCTTGATCGTCGTTTTTAACGAAACATTTAAAAGAAAGATTGCTGTCTAAATATACATACATATATATATATGTGTGTGTGTGTGCCCGTGTGTGTGTGTGTGTGTGTGTGTGTGTGTGTGTGTGTGTGTGTGTGTGTGTGTGTGTGCAAATTCAGATAAAATTAAATTTTATTTGAATTTATATCCGTTTCGCAGCATCACAGCTCATTAGTGTGGCTAGACACATCCATTTGCTTCTAGCCGGGATCGAACCGATTTGGTGTCAGTTAACAAAAACATCGTTATGCGTTCTTTTTCTCTCCCCCGTCTAATATATTAATAACTTTCTAAATCTACGAAATTGTTAAAATATAAATATATATATATATATATATATATATATATATATATGTTTTTTTTTGTTTTTTTTAGCAACAAAAATTTAGTAGATATAATAGTTAATTAATAATGCTGATCTTAATTTTATAAAATTTTAATACCAATGCCCACCAAGATTAATGTTAAGTCTTCCCACATATTCTCCAAAGTAAAAGTTGCTTTACTCTGATTGGTCCACATTGTACATACAATAATGCCTCCCCGATGAAAGAGGTCTTGCTTGTTCTTAACCTTTTAAAGCCATTCATTTTGAAATAACCACATCACTTGATAAGACACAAAAAGTATCGAAACAAAATAGCTACTTTTGTAGTGATATTATAACATATCAATGTTATAATTTATTAATAAATATATATATATATATATATATATATATATGTATATATATAGTTGAGTCGTGATAATGTTGAGAGGAAATTCGTTGAAGATCCCAGACGAGAGAATTAATAAAGAAAAAAAATGCTTGAAAAAATTCCTTTAAATTCACCAAACTGTTGCTAAAACATAAGTAACTTGATTAGGATGATTTACGACATAGTAACTTTGTTTTATCTTATCAATAGTAGAGATTATTTAGTGAATCCATTCATGAGCTAGCTGAGGAAAAAATTAAAGTCACTAATAATACAGGACGCATATATATATATATATATATATATGGTAATTATAATTAAAATAATAATAGCATACCGCCATTCAATAGCTATAAAGTTTGTATTGACCACTTTCTAAAAGTAACAGTAGAATATACTTCCACAAGTAACCATTATATATATATATATATATATATATATATATATATTAAAGTAAATAGCTAACCTAGAGAGCCAACGAACCTACCAAGGTTTCACCAAATTGGAACTTTCCCCGAAGATCCAAATTGGTGAAACATTGGTAGGTTCTTTGCCTTTTGTTTTAGGTTACACGTCTCGGATTTTTTTTCTTTGGGCTACGTACTTTGACTGATGATCAAGTGCTTACCTCGTTCTTTTTTTATTATCATTTTTCCTTCCGCGTATGTACTCGGAGGGTTTTTTGAAACGAGTATAGCAACACATTTACATTTACATTTATATATATATAGCCCAGAGGTAGAATCGCCGACTGACGCCAATCGGTCGGGTTTCAATCCTGGGTTAAAAGCAATCGGAGTCTAACCGTACTGATGAGCTGTGATACAGCGAAACAGATCTGTCTGCGGATGACTATATATATATATATTGTGATAATGTTTAGCAAGAAGGTTGTTTTTACTAAAAAACCTGTTTTGTCATGTAGTTTTTTTATCGTAAAGTTCTCAATATCGGAGTGGAGACAGAGAGTTGATAAGCGCAATGAGTATCTCACTTAAACTGAGCAGGTTCGTACCGACTTCAAAGTTTCAAGTGGGCGCCGTTATAATGTTCTCACTCGTCAGGGCTGCTTTACAAACATCATAAAGGTGTTCTAAGGAAAATTCGAAGTCGGTTTGTAAATGCTCATTTAAGTGACAACCCCTTTGTGCTTATATATATATATATATATATATATATATATATCCACTACAAATAGTATATTTGAAACTACAATGTCTCATCAGGCGGTGTGGACAGGAATGGAAAGCTTCTTTTCTTATATTGGTCAGTTGTGTGTGGGATGTTGGTGGAGGTTAGAGATAAGGGAATAAGTCTCGTGGATTGACCGTTAGAATTTTTAAAAAAGTGGTGTGGGTAGTGAATATGGTTGATTAATGAGAGTCTCTGAGTTTTGTAGACAGATTTAACATTAGCAGCTAGAATGTAAGTTTTTATTATCTTGCGACTAGACTATATCCTTTGGATTTCTTAGAGGAGCAGGTAAGGGGTGGGATGCTTATTTTGTACAGAATATTTTGGTGTTTAAGCTGAGTTTTTATAATTAATCAAATTTTGTATATTTAATCTTAATTTTGGATTTAGGAAATCGATTTTTTCTATTAAATTTGAAGTTTTAATTAGATCACAGTTTAGAAACGGATTTTTTCTATTAAATTTTAAATTTTAATTAGATCACCGTTTGCGGTAAGATTTAATGTAAGGAGTAAAATTTAATGTTAAAAATTTAAGGTAATAGGTAAGTAGGTAATAAGTAGAATTTTATGTAGGAGGAAAGAGTAAATGTTTGTATTTAAGGTAATAGGTGAATAGGTAACGGGTGTAGTAAGTGAATTTTAATGTGTGTATTAAGGACCGTTTTTATAATTAATCTAATTATGTATATAAAACCTTACTTTAGAAATTAGTAAATCGATTATTTCTATAGAATTTTTAATTAAAAAAACTTTTTTTAAAATTAGATCACAGTTTGTGGTGTATGTAGGAGTGTTGTTAGTACAGTGAAGGTCTATCATTTCTAAGGTGTCCTAGCTCTGGCTTTTGTAGTATTTTTAGCATGATTGTAAGGTTAGTTCTTTAATGTGCTTGCACTTTACTGTGGTTTCATGCCTCTGGTTTAAAGGTTTGTTGCTATTCATATATTTAATGATTTCAATATTTTCTTGAAAAAAAAGGAAACATGGTTCCTTTATAGATTTAGCTCTTCTTGCTTGTTTAAGGATTTTCCATTTAACTTTAGGTGTTTTATTTTCGTCTTTTAACTTCCAAAAGTAATTAGAGAGAGACGTCATGTTTTGTTTTTCTTTGTTATTGAAGGATGAGAGGTGATTGTAAAATCGCTTTTTAAATACGTTCATGGTGTTTCCGATATATATTTTTTCATCTTTAGGATTTTCCATGGATGAAATCGAACACATATATAGCAGGGATTTCGTTAGACATTTATTTGTCATGGGGCATTGGTTAGGGTTTCTACAGTTACAGAGGTTGTTATTATGGGGCGGACTGGTATTAGTGTTGGAGTTATTTTTGTTGTGTGCTTTTAATATTTTGCTGTTATGTACTTTAATTATTTTTTCTAGATTATTGGAACAGCTATAACTTAGTTTAATTGTATTTTATTGAAGATTTTGCTTAGAGGGTTATTTTGAGAAAAATGCTTATCTATTAGTTTAAGAAATTTATGTCCCAGCTTGAAGTTAAAAGTAGGGTAATACCATATGATTTTCCTGTTTCTATTTTTGCTTTTTGAACTACTGAATTTTTCCACAAAGCTAATTTTTGATTATTGATATCCGCTTTCTTTAAGGATTCTGTCGTAAATTACCTTGTGTTTATCAAATATTTATTTACTGGATGAGTGTGTGTTAATGCAGCGTTCTACTGATGATGGGATATGCTTGATAATGGATGGTGGGTGATTAGAATTGGGGTTTATATATATTGGGTTAGCATTGTTTTTCATGTAAGGTTGGAAAGTGTTCGATACTAAGTCTAATGTTATGTCTAGGAAGTCTACTTGCTTGATATTGGGGTTAATCACTACGTTAAGACCAAAGGATTTAAAGACTTTATGTATTAATTTTCTAGTTTTATCAACCTTACCCCCAGTAGATTTATTTATTATCATGAGTCCTTCATGTCTATATAGTCCTATATTGTTCGTGTAAATTTCTTTATGCGCAGTGAGATTGTACAATGGGAATAATCCTACCAGAGCTGAAGATTCTGCAGAATCCAGGGCTCCCATGGATAAATCAAAATTATCCGTTGAATTTTTTGTCCACTGTTCGTTGTCGTGGATGAGAACTGATTTTCTACAGTTCAAAATTATTTTGATTTCATCATTTGAGATGTCCGAGTAAAATTCTGCGAATTCCAGTGCAGGATTGAAAAGGTCCTCAGAAATTGATGGGTAAAAACGCACGATGTCAAATTGTAAGAAGGTGGCATTATTTTTTCCCCAAGGTTTTCAAACCATTTGATTACGTCCATTGTACCCCTCCATTGTACACCTCCATATATATATATATATATATATATATATATATATATATATATTCAGAAATTATAACAAGTACTTTCAATCTTTATCCGAGATCTTCTTCAGGGGTGTTATTATCAATATAATATAATATAAAAGATTGAAAGTATTTTGGTATATGGAGAAATGAATGATCATAACATCTGTCAACGTTGCTGCTCATTTTTGACATCTTCCAATTGTCATAGGTGAAAGATTATCCGTGTGTATGAACGGATTTTATTTAAATTGAGAAGACGCAATGTTTAGAATTTATTGTATATATATATATATATATATATATATATATATATATATGAGACAAAGTTATATTTCCTTTTATCTATCAAGAATATTAAAAAATTATATGACAAGTGGAAAAAGTTTGCATAACAAATTTAGTCCGATAAAGTTCTGAAGAAGCTGGCAATGTTGAATTTTCTCCTTACCAATAGAATACAAAGGCAATTAGAATGATTCGATCCTGTATATGTGGCCCAGCGGGTCGTACCTTTAAATTGATCAAAGTAAGTGATGTATCACATTAGAACATTTACCATTTAAATACCGAGAGAGCGACGATAAGCTTTATTTACCAGAATAATATTATCATTTATAAAGTTCTAAAAAATTAATACAATTTTATTAAACTAATTCAATACAATATTTAGCAATTAACAATTTATAAAGAAATAAATATGAAAACAATGTTGTATTCATAAATTTATAGACATTTGATAAACTATGAAAATATGTGAACCAGCTACAATAAAATATTATTCACCATTTTAGACAATTTGAATCAATTGTCAGTTAGACGGTATTTTGCTGTCTATTCCAATAAGCAATCTAACAAATAAGTAGTGATTAATATTTTTGTTGAAAATTCTCAAAAACATAGATAATGTACAAAACCCCTTTAATATATTTAGGTTTTATCAAAATTCAAATTCTCGCTTTTTAATTTAATAAACGTCGCCAAGGAGTGAAGACAGTTAAAATAATTGTAGTATGAGAGAAATAAAAGCCTTGCCAGGATTCGATATTAGCAGCGAAAATCTCAATAATATCAGATACGCGGATGACACGGTGCTGATAGCAGACACGGAAAGGAAAATGCAGGACCTTTTATAGAAGTTAGCAAAAGAAAGTGAAAAGAAAGGACTGAGCATAGACCTCAAGAAAACCGAATGCATGGTCTTCAGCAAAAAGAGGAGCCCAGTATATCAACTGCAAATCGGAGAATCTAAAATGAAACAAGTAAAAAGATTTAAATACCTGGGAAGTGTTTTGACAGAGGATAGAAAATGCGACATGGAGATCCGAAGACGCATTCTCATGGCCAAAGACATATTTCAGAAGCTAAGCAGAGTACTGAGAGACAGGAAAATTTTATTAGAAAAAAATAAAATAAATAAAAAATAAAAAAGGTAAATAAAAGAGTGCTGGATTGCTGTGATATCTATTCTTCTGTATGGAAGTGAATCCTAGACGATCTCATCAAAGATGAAGGAGAGGCTTGAGGGCGCAGAAATGTGGTTTTACAGAAGGATACTGAGGATAACATGGACGAAGCACGTCTGCAACTATGAGGTGTTGGAAAGGATGCAAACGAGAAAAAAACTGATACTAAACATCTGGAAGAGTCAAATGATGTTTCTGGGACACGTAATGAGGAAGGAAGGCATGGAAATCTCAATACTCACAGGTCGAATAAATGGAAGGAGAGACGGAGAAAGCAGCGCGAGACGTACTTGTTAGGTCTGAGCAAATGGTTGACGGAGCGGGACTTAGAAGATATACCAAGAAAAAATTGTTGAGAGCGACAAGAGACAGAGTCAAGTGGAAGTCTATGATAGCCTACGTCCTGAAAGGACACTGCATATAAAGAAGAAGTCAGTGGAAAATCGTCTTTTTGAAACACCTTTTTTTGTGGGCATGAAAGTTAAACTTTGCCAACCCTCCTATATGGTAGTGAAAGCTGGAGAATTCTTCACAGTTAAAGAAAAGAATTAAAGCAACATAAATTTAGTTCTACAGAAGGATGCTGATAATATTATGAACGGCGCTTTTGATCAACGAGGAAGTTTTAAGAGAATGGGAAAAAAATGTTATTTAATTTGCATACACTAAATTGCGTCCTTCCTGCCGCCCCCACCCCTTTTTTAGAATAACTTCTTTGAATAGGATAAGTATTTGGCAAGATAATAAAAAATGAATAAATAAAGAAGATAACTAAAAATAGTAATCAAAGACTACAAACCTCCGCCATAGCAATACCAACAATATCTCAGCGATAAGTAAAAGCTGATTATTAAAATGAGACAGTATAACTGCAATGGACTTGACCGCACTTAAGAGTGAAAATTCAAAAAATTAACTCGGCCTCGCTCAAACTTAAGTGCACACTTAAAGCGAAACAAGAAACGTAATTCACTATTTAATAAATGATCATGGGGAGATAATTCAGTATTTGGCATTTGAAAGACAAAAATTAAATTTTATTAATAAAACCGGGAAAACAACTCAGAAACTTTATCTCGTACCGGATCGAACCCAAAATCTAATTACTTCATGTCAGTCAGGAGGCCAATCGTCCCTTAAATTTTCATCCGAATCCATTCAGTGGGTTTTTAGATATATTAGCCTCGGACAGACAGAAAAACAAACAAACAGACAAACGCGATTGAATATAATATCTCTGCTTAATAGGTAATAAAACATTTTTTTTAAAAAGTAAACGTAAATTTACGAGGTCTGTAATAAAAGTATCGGGACTGGTGTCACAAACAATTATTTCAATTCCATACAACAAACTTAATAGTTTCCTCTTCAAGGCAATCACCCTCGAGTTTAGTAAAAATTTTCATCCTTCTCTGCCACGATTCTATGCACTGCCGATAGATTCTTCTTGGATCCCCCTCAGCTCAGTTGTTACGGCCCTCTTGATGAAACCCACGCCTTCAAAACGTGTCCCTTTGATGAATCTCTTGAACTTGGGGAAAAGAAAGTCACACGGAGCAAGACCAAGAGAATAGGGAAATTTTTCCAATACGGTGATATTCTTCTCGGCCAGGAACTGCCAGATGTTCAGGGTTTTGTGAGCAGGTTCATTGTCGTGATACAGCAACCATGATTTGTCCTGTCACAATTCTCTTTTTACGCACTGAGCGAAGCAAATGCTGCAGGTTCTCTTTTTAGAGTTTCTGACTGAGAGTCTGGCCCCGTGGCAAGGACTCACTGTGGATGATGCCAAACAACGGAAAAGTCTCGTTACCTTTCACACAGACAACATGAAGAGGACCGGTCATTTGATTGTTAAGGGAATGGTCCGTTGCTCAATATGCTGCAGTTTCAGATATTCAAGAACAAAACTGTTGACTTCGATTTGTTTAAAACACGGTATTGATTGAAAAATAACTTGATGAAATTTTATTTTGATATTTTGTTTTAGAACTAAAAAACATTTTGATTATTTTATTTCATTTTCTGCTGCTGGCTCCGATTTGGTTAAAATCCGATATTGTTTGAAAAAATAGTTTGATGAAAATTTTATTTTATATTTAGTTTTAAAACCAAAAACATTTTGACGCCTTTATTTTATTTTCTCATTACTTTGTTTTTCTTTTCACCTAAAAAAAAAAATATGACAAAACTTTCGTTTTGTTATGTTGGCGTCAACGGAACACAGAAATATCTGTCGTCTGCTATTAATTTTCGTCGTACAAAAAAAATCAAAAACAAACGATTGTCATGTCCTTGTAAAAAAAAAAAAAAAAAAAGAAAGAAAGAAAGAAAGAAAGAAAGTAGACTTCTTTTATCTGCTTATAAACAAACTCAACCCGGAACAAAAGTCGTAACAAAATGCAATACACGTAGTAAGTAGTCTCTACCTTTCTTATGAATTTTCAAGCATTATCTTCGAACAAATATTATTAGATTAGAGAAAAGAGAGAAAGAGAAACAACTGTGCTGGTCAGATTTTTCCAGTTTGCTTGCGATATGCTGAACATTCAACTTTTACTAGTCACATTTACGTTCGTAAGACACGAAATCCAGAAAATACGATTGTTATTGTAGAGAACAATCCTGATTATCATTTCATTGACCATCTTCTTTTCAAAACGCAGACCAAACAGGGATTTGTCTGACGCCCACATCATATTAAAACACCGATCCCCGTACGATAACCGAAGTTTAGCAAAGTCAAGCCTAGTTAGTACCTTGATGGGTAACCGTTTGGGCGAGAGTACCAGGCTTTGGTGTGCGTGTGGTAAAATGAGCTTACAGCCACATTTCGTTGAAATAATTATTCCCGAACGATCACCGAAGTTAAGCAATGTTGAGCCTGATCACTCCTTAGGTGGGTGACAACTTAGGAATACCAGGTTGGTTCAATGGGTAATGACTCTGAATTGTTAATCGAAAACCCGAGTTCTAATTCTAGTTGGGTTCGTTATATTCACTTACGAGCAAATAGCGTAAAATAATAAAAAAAGATTAATTCTTTCGAAATTTTCGTAGAAAATTTTGTTTTTCTTTCGTCCGTGAGTGACGCAATTTTTACAAGGGTTTATTACGGCAAACGTAATACTACGCAAGGCACTTTTTGCCGGTGAAAGCCACATTAATTTAAAAATTCTCGCAGAAATCAAATAATGGCCGGATTTTGATGAAAATTTGAGGACTTATTCATAATTGACTGAAATCCTTTGTGAAGTAATTTCTTTTACAAAATCTTAGTAATTTTTTTCTTTTTACATATGTACACCCCCTCCATTAATTTCCGAAAATGTTTAGAAATTCGCTATCGTTTCCCCGTAAATCTAATATTAATTAGATTCAGGAATCATTGGGAAATGCTAATCAACTGCCTTTTTTTCTTCAGAATTAGCCCATTTTTAGAAAATCTGCTCCGAATTGCGAAAACAAAAATGCAATAAAACTATACCATTTTTTTTTTATTTAGATAAACTTTTAATTGCTTTTATAAAGAATATCAATTAAGGATATCATAGTCCGAAAAGAAAAATATTTCAACGAATAAATAATTTTTACAAGAATTATTTTCACTTTTATTATTTTTTTTATTATAATAATTTATAGTTTCAAATTTTTTAAAATTTCCTCCATCATCGTTAACGCTAGGGTGATAAATTAATGCATGAAAAATACATTTACTAATCGAAAATTGAAAAGCTTAATACAAATAATGGGTTTTTAAAATAATTAAAAATTTTAAATATGTGTATGCTGATTACCCATATTTTCTTGTTACGGGTGGCCGTATATGATATATATCATTAAAATGTCACTTGTTTCAAAGGTTGCGCTCCATACATGATAAAAAAGACCTATATAAACATTTTCGGTTGGGTATAAGTTTTTATCTCGCTTCAGCGATTCCTATGCCCTATGTTTCAGCATTCAACGGATTCTGCAAATCCTCTCTTCTTAATTTATAGCAAGTTTTGTATTTTAATATTAATTCCTAATTTTGTTAAAAAAATGTAATTGTGAAATTCACAATTTGTGGAGGTACCTAAAAAGAATAAGAAAAATAGATATTAAAAATAAAAATTAATAAATGCCATGACATTTCATAAATTATTAAAAGTACAGAAGTGTCAACGTCCGAAGTGGGACCGAGTTTGTCAGAAAAGCCAAGTATTAGTGGGAACAATTATTTACGTGATGTCAGCTAACACAGAGTTAAGGTTTAGTTTCTGCAGTCGAAAGTTGCAGACAGAGTTAAAAAAAGAAAAAAAAACAGCAACCCGCCAGTGGCAAGCTGGCTGGCTGCCTCTATGTGGGTGTGTTGACTCGTATGCGTGTGTAATCCCGTAAAATCCAACTCAACCAAACCTCTCACTTCCAAATCACCGCTTTGGTAAAAAGACCAGAATAAAAATAATGGAATATTTTTATTTTATATATTGATGTTTGTCAATCTTGTCAGTTGGAAGAAAAACACTATCATTTTGAAGACATTTTAATTGCAGTATATCTTAAGTTAACTTATATGAAGAAGATAATCAGAATTCGGTTCGAGCAGATTCTTGCCGAATTGTTAAGAAGTTTATTTTCGACGACGACGAAGAAGAAGCGGTTTATCTCCGACGTTTTGATTCAAGAAGAATATACCAGACAGGGTATATAACATTTGTTACCCCGTTGAATGGGTTGAAGTTGTTTACGAAGAAGTTTATATTTTCGTCGACATTTTGAAAAGAAGATTATGAAATTTGAGTTGTGAAGTCTAATCTTCGTCGTCGTCCCAGCATCTACTTCTAAAGTACCATTGACATTCTCATTTTGATAAAACTTTCTCATTACTCACATGCTCCGTTTATCGTATTCTCAGCATTCTTCCCAATTTTTTTCCTCTCTCTTCCCCATCTATTCTTCAACATTTGCCGCCATACAGAGGCTGGGGGTTGATATGATACAGAGCCCGTGCAAGGGTCTCGTACTCCTCCCAAATATATGATACGCACCCCCACCACCACCACACTACTTACTATATAGGTGAACAATTCAACTAGAAAATTAAAAATGAAAATAAATACCTTGTATCTACATTAAAAAAAAAGACAAGCCGTAGTAGATCATTCCATCAATAATGTTTAGTTGCAATTTTTTATATCAACTTGAGATTTTCCTTGTTGAAGAATTTTAACACATTCAATATTATGGATACAAAAATAATAAATTTTATTGATTTTTTTTCTTTTTTAAAACTTAGCATTTGCAAAATATAAAAATTCACTGATTTGGACGAAGAAAAAAGATCAGAGAATGACGTTAAAATCCGTGAAAATTTGAGCTTAGTTTAAATTGTAATTTAAGTAGAAAAAAACAAACAAATGTTGACAAGATAAGTCACAAAGCACTAAACGGAGCCCCAAATCCATGGCTTCGTTGGTAGTACGCACCAGCCCTGATACTATATAGCAGTTCTGCACGATTTTCTTTGTTTCTATCGAAAATTTCCTGTTTGTTAACACATATTTTACTCCCTGTAAGGCCTTTTTTGTTGCTCTACACTGCCTTCTAAATTCTGTTTCGAATTTTCTGTCGTCAGTTCTAACACTTGCGAGATAGTTAAATTTAGATATGGTGTCATGAAGGACATCTACGCTTCTAGATCATTTCATCTTAATGCAAGTGACCCCGGAATTCTATCCTTGTGGTTTCTTATCATCCGCAATGAACTTTCTGACATCATCAGTTCCCAAAAATGTATTTATACACCTATCTGCTCCTGACTTTTTATTAAGTTCGATAGCTTTGACAACTAACTAAATGTGGCAGGTGCCTCGAAAATGATGTGTCGTCAATTGTTAACTGGGGCAAGGGATGGTTTATAAATTTTAATTGGTACTTGTGGAAGATTTAGGTGATAGAAACAGCTAGAAACGGCAGAGGTAAAAATGTCACTGTGAACATTATATTCACCAGAATTTACCTTTCATTTTTTCCTGTATGTTTTCGCTTTGTGCCATTTTCCCTATCTTCCTATTTGTGTCATTTTTACCGTGACATTTTTGCCTGTGCCATTATTACTGTGCACCACTTATGGATTATCCGTCACAACATTTTAAATTCATTTTTCAACTTTTTTTTTTTACAAATACGGACGTGTAAAAAAAAAGTTTCTTAAATTGCATTTATTTCGACAAAAAATAATATTCGGGTGGCATGAACGCGACGATAGCCAGCAAGATGGCGTCTAATGGGTCGACTCTTTCCGATAGTTGCCTTCTATTGCGGCTAGGTAAATTGCGAGATTGCGTCGAGCAGTTCATAATTGACGATTGTTTCTCCACTTTGCTGATACGCACAAACGTTCGATATATATATATATAGATATATAATTCTACTCCATCAGCTTCTTTCCTCGCACTTCCTGCCTGTGGAATTCCCTTCCGTTTACTTGCTTCCCCGACAGCTACAATTTCCAAAAATTTAAATGTAAAGTCAATAGTCATCTCCTATCTCACTAACTTGCATCTCCCCCCCCCTCTCTCTCTCTCTCTCTCTCATGCTCTTTTTCTCCGTCCACTCCACTCTCATCAGTATTCACATCCTTCTTTTACTCACTTCCTGACACCCCTATGACCTGTCACTCTTTCTCATAACTTTTCTCCTATGTAACTCCCTGCACAACAGTGGCAGTAAAATGCCTTGCTTGGGACGATATAATTATAAAAATAAAAATATATATTCGTCATCCACATACAATTTTTTTGTTTTGCTCATCGGTGTGGCTAGACATCCACTTGCCTCCTCCCGGGATCGAAACTAGACCGATTTTGTGTCAGCTGGGGTCGCTAACCCCTTAGGCACATGGAATAAGAAAAGGGAAATTTTAGCGTGTTATTAAGTATATATTAATAAATATACATATTAGCCTATGTCTAAAGCACGACTCAGAGTTCTATGCACTACGCAGTCAACAGGTACTTATTATGAACTGACCGTTTCTAGATTTGAATTTCGCTTTTTGGTACTAGCGTTGTTTAAGGTCCTTATAAATTATAAATCTTGGATATCAATTTTTTCATTTATTACATGCATAATTTTAATTTGGTTTACACAGAAACCTAAATAGTTAAAATCGTAAAAGTTTAAAAAATATTAAATATTTTTAGAATCATATTTATCGTATGTAATGAGTGGGGAAACTTTTGTTCATTTAATTTATTTTATTTTTATTTATTTTCTGGAGAAGAAAATAAAAATGTCACCCCCTCATAATACTACCCCAAAAGTATTTAATGTTTATTTATTTTAATTTTGTTAAACGTCTACAACTTTTCTTTTTTTAGATTTCGCTGAAACTCAGAGTCATGCTTTAGACGTAGGATAATATATATATATATATATATATATATATATATATACATACATATTCTAAACATATACCGTTAAATATAAGAGACAATGAATATCTATTATGTTTAATCATGAACCGTTCTAAACGTCGTATTTTGTCTTTAATTGCAGTTGAAAATAAAGACAAAAATTCTCCAACATGTTTTACCAAAAATAACAAACGCAGTTCGCAAATTTGCAATGCGGTTCTATGACGTCACACCGCGTGATAGACTATTGCCGTGCTTAGCGGAGTTTTATGTCAACACAAAATAAAATCGTCGCTGATGGTAGATGTTATTGTGTTACCGTCTTAATAAGCTCTCTGAAGATGGCTCATGTGAGCCGAAAGCTTAGAACCAACTTAATAAAAAATTATCCAAATGTTGGAGAATTTTTGTCTTTATTTTCAACTAAAATACGACGTGTAGAACGGCTCATGATTAACCATAATAGACATTCATTGTCTCTTATATTTAACAGTATATATTTAGAAATACACTAATATATATATATATATATGTGTGTGTGTGTGTGTGTGTGTGTGTGTGTGTGTGTGTGTGTGTGTGTGTGCGTGTGTGTGTATTCAATTTTGGGATGAACTTCAGTGTCTTCTATCTTCAAATCAGCCTGGTTGTTGTCGACAATGAAGAATGGAGGACTTGTTTAAATGCTGATTTAAAAGCAGACAGTTAGGAATCTTTTTAAGAAAGCTGCTCTTGTTCCTCCACTTCGCTGTTACCCTCAAGCGTTCAATATTCTAAGTGTCGACTCCAGTATCCACAAATTTGTATAGATGATTAACCATTTTGAAATGATATAAGCCATTAAACTTTATAAAACATCGCGACAAATATCCAACATGTACCTTTTAACTTCTCCGAAACGAAACTGCTATATTTTAATCAATAAAAAGTATAATATTTACTCTCCAGGAAAGTGAATCATTGCGCTTCTTGGTTTCACTTTTTGCACAGACATGAAATGGAGTGATTATATTGAATCAATTGATAGGTCTGCTGCTAGGAAAATTAGTTTGCTGTATTGTGCCAAACAGTTTTTTTTTTATCAGAATCCTTCTTGCATATTTTAAAATTTAACACATTGAATACTGCTACAATATCTGGTTTGGTACTCTGACTATATGTATAATGCATCTGATCGGGTGGTTTTGAGTAGCGAGAAACTACCTCTTATTTACTGTTATTCCCAGGTCCATCCCGACCCCCGGGGTGGAAGAATTTGTTAGTGCCCCAGCTATAGGTAAATAGATAACTATACAAAATGCGGTCAATACGCTATGAAAGTATAAAAATATATTTTGATAATAAAAACAACAACACAGCAATACATTTATAAAAATACTAGTCATACAATTTTTAAGAAAAGAATATTACCAACAATACTCAACAAAAACCTGTCCTAAAATTATGCCGGTATTAAATAACGAATTGAAGGTAATGTGCCGTAAAACAAAATAAACCAAACATAACCCTGCCTGGTTTTATATTTCAAGATTCTCGGCAAAATCTAAAGAAGTATTTGTAATATTATTGGCTTCATCTGACAACTCGGCTTCAGTCACTTTCCCACCGCCATGAAACGGCTTCCTTGTGACTTTTCTATAAATAACAATAGGTCATTAGAAAAATATCCATGACAACATATTCATATATATTTTTTTATATACTCTAATATTTTTTCTTCTGATAAAATACCAAATATCTGAAAATAAAATTGAGAACAGCAGCAGCTTTTTAATAAGAAAGGATATAAACATTCGTGATTATTAACATTTTAACGAAGTTGGCGGGATCAATTTCAAACAAGATTCATTGACTTTTGACAAAGTTTAAATAAACAACACACACACATTCCTTCACTTGTGACAAAGTTTAAATAAACAACACACACAAACACTCATTCGTTCACTTGTGACAAAGTTTAAATAAACAACACACACAAACACTCATTCCTTCACTTGTGACAAAGTTTAAATAAACAAAACACACACTCATTCGTTCACTTGCGACAAAGTTTAAATAAACAACACACACAAACACTCATTCGTTCACTTGTGACAAAGTTTAAATAAACAACACACACAAACACTCATTCCTTCACTTGTGACAAAGTTTAAATAAACAGCACACACAAACACTCATTCGTTCACTTGTGACAAAGTTTAAATAAACAACACACACACTCATTCGTTCACTTGTGACAAAGTTTAAATAAACAACACACACACTCATTCGTTCACTTGTGACAAAGTTTAAATAAACAACACACACAAACACTCTTTCGTTCACTTGTGACAAAGTTTAAATAAACAACACACACAAACACTCATTCCTTCACTTGTGACAAAGTTTAAATAAACAGCACACACAAACACTCATTCGTTCACTTGTGACAAAGTTTAAATAAACAACACACACACTCATTCGTTCACTTGTGACAAAGTTTAAATAAACAACACACACAAACACTCATTCGTTCACTTGTGACAAAGTTTAAATAAACAACACATACAAACACTCATTCCTTCATTGTGACAAAGTTTGAATAAACAACACACACAAACACTTATTCCTTCACTTGTGACAAAGTTTAAATAAACAACACACACACTCATTCGTTCACTTGTGACAAATTTTAAATAATCAACATACACAAACACTCATTCCTTCACTTGTGACAAAGTTTAAATAAACAACACACACAAACACTCATTCGTTCACTTGTGACAAAGTTTAAATAAACAACACACACAAACACTCATTCCTTCACTTGTGACAAAGTTTAAATAAACAACACACACACTCATTCGTTCACTTGTGACAAATTTTAAATAATCAACATACACAAACACTCATTCGTTCACTTGTGACACAGTTTAAATAAACAACACACACAAACACTCATTCGTTCACTTGTGACAAAGTTTCAATAAACAACACACACAAACACTCATTCCTTCACTTGTGACAAAGTTTAAATAAACAACACACACACTCATTCGCTCACTTGTGACAAATTTTAAATAAACAACATACACAAACACTCATTCGTTCACTTGTGACAAAGTTTAAATAAACAACACACACAAACACTCATTCGTTCACTTGTGACAAAGTTTAAATAAACAACACACACAAACACTCATTCCTTCACTTGTGACAAAGATTAAATAAACAACACACACACTCATTCGTTCACTTGTGACAAAGTTTAAATAAACAACACACACAAACACTCATTCCTTCACTTGTGACAAAGTTTAAATAAACAACACACACAAACACTCATTCCTTCACTTGTGACAAAGTTTAAATAAACAACACACACAAACACTCATTCGTTCACTTGTGACAAAGTTTAAATAAACAACACACACAAACACTCATTCGTTCACTTGTGACAAAGTTTAAATAAACAACACACACAAACACTCATTCGTTCACTTGTGACAAAGTTTAAATAAACAACACACACAAACACTCATTCCTTCACTTGTGACAAAGTTTAAATAAACAACACACACAAACACTCATTCCTTCACTTGTGACAAAGTTTAAATAAACAACACACACAAACACTCATTCCTTCACTTGTGACAAAGTTTAAATAAACAACACACACAAACACTCATTCCTTCACTTGTGACAAAGTTTAAATAAACAACACACACAAACACTCATTCCTTCACTTGTGACAAAGTTTAAATAAACAACACACACACTCATTCGTTCACTTGCGACAAATTTTAAATAAACAACATACACAAACACTCATTCGTTCACTTGTGACACAGTTTAAATAAACAACACACACACTCATTCGTTCACTTGTGACAAAGTTTAAATAAACAACGCACACAAACACTCATTCGTTCACTTGTGACAAAGTTTAAATAAACAACACAAACACTCATTCGTTCATTGCGACAAAGTTTAAATAAACAACACACACAAATACTCATTCCTTCACTTGTGACAAAGTTTAAATAAACAACACACACACTCATTCGTTCACTTGTGACAAAGTTTAAATAAACAACACACACAAACACTCATTCCTTCACTTGTGACAAAGTTTCAATAAACAACACACACAAACACTCATTCCTTCACTTGTGACAAAGTTTAAATAAACAACACACACACTCATTCGTTCACTTGTGACAAAGTTTAAATAAACAACACACACAAACACTCATTCCTTCACTTGTGACAAAGTTTAAATTAACAACACACACAAACACTCATTCCTTCACTTGTGACAAAGTTTAAATAAACAACTCACACAAACACTCATTCCTTCACTTGTGACAAAGTTTAAATAAACAACACACACACTCATTCGTTCACCAGTGACAAATTTTAAATAAACAACATACACAAACACTCATTCGTTCACTTGTGACAAAGTTTAAATAAACAACACACACAAACACTCATTCGTTCACTTGTGACAAAGTTTAAATAAACAACACACACAAACACTCATTCCTTCACTTGTGACAAAGTTTAAATAAGCAGCACACACAAACACTCATTCCTTCACTTGTGACAAAGTTTAAATAAACAACACACACACTCATTCGTTCACTTGTGACAAAGTTTAAATAAACAACACACACAAACAATCATTCTTTCATTTGTGACAAAGTTTAAATAAACAACACACACAAAAACTCATTCCTTCACTTGTGACAAAGTTTAAATAAACAACACACACAAACACTCATTCCTTCTCTTGTGACTTGTTGCTTGTATGGTATAAATTACATCAAAATCTTTTAGTTATCGATATAAATGACTCGTTAATGTAATCCTCTACCTCGGTGGCCTTCTTTGTATATCGTCTCGTGAATTTTTGTCTGCCACTAGATTGGCAAGTAGGTCTCATCGTTTTACTGTTTAATTAGCCAGATGTAACCCCTAAGTTCTATCCTGATATAGTCTTTCTCTTTGGAACTCATTCGGTTTCTTGCTTTTATGCTTCCTATGGTCTTAGAAATTTTAAATGCAACATCAATCGAAATATTCTGTCTTCCTGATCTTATATTGATCTCTCACTTTAATAGTGTTTTTTTTTCACGTTCCTCCTCCCATATCGCTCATTCAGTAATGAATTAGAGCACTCTGGCCACTGGCGTATGATACATCATATGCTAAAATCTGCCTCCTTCTACCGAGCGCCCAAAGCTCAGAGGTAGAATCGCCGACTGACGCCAATTCGGTCGGGTTTCAATCCTGGGTTAAAGCAATCGGATGTCTAACCGTACTGATGAGCTGTGATAGAGTGAAACAGATCTGTCTGCGGATGACTATATATATATATATATATAAAACATCACTCATTAAATCCCAGGCCTAACTAATAAAGCAACAACTTTTAGCCAAAATTAAGCTTTATTCATCAACATAGCCTCCTTCTAGTGTGAGACACTGATTCCAACGCTTCTCTAACAATTCGTTGCCTTTTCTGTTGAACGATTTGTCTTTGGCCTCAAAATATGCCTCAGTTTCCGATATCACTTCGACTTTGGGTGACCTGAGCACGCAGCATCACTTGTGTCTGTACGACCGCGTTTAAAGTCAGCATACCACCTATTAATCGTTGTTTCCGACAGAGCAGAGTCCGAATAACACTTATCAAGCCATTGCTTTGCTTGAACAGAATTTTCCCATCAGAAAGCAAACACACAAAATTCAGATTTTTCTATTGTTTTGAAAATGTTCAGCAGTAATTTCACTTAAATAACTGTAATTTATAGACTAATAATCTGATTGGGCCCAAATTTTGTCACGTGTCATTTGAAGGTTAGTATTTCATAAAAATCATATGGATCTTTTATTAGTGGCGTCATCTATATCTCAGGCCCGGATCTTATTGAGTGATATATATATTTCATTTTGAGGGGTCTAGGTTGGAGGTCTTCTGTGTCTGCTCTCTTCAAATCAGCCTGGTCGTTGTCTACAATGAAGAATGGAGGTCAGGTTTAAATGCTCATTTAATAACAGTTCAAATTTCTGTAAAAAGCAGCACGTAATTGATAAATAATGTTCACCCTATCCAAAGCCGAAGAACCATTCTGGGTAGAGGGTTGCAGAGTATGAAGTACTATTTGTGTGTTTATGTAAGAAACCAAGACTTTAACAACTTAAGATTGTAGTAATCGGGGAAGCATTGTCTTGGGAGTCGGTTCAACAAAGTAGCAGTTCAATAATATGAAAATATATATGTATAAATAAATGGAGTATAAATTTGTGAGCATGAAATAAGTGTATATATTGTGTTAATTGTCCCAATTTACATTGAAGTGTATATATTGGATATTGTACAAGTGTATATATTGGATATTAGTATTATTGTTTCAATTTCACATTTAAATTTTCAGTGTTTAATTTGCGAGACTGGGATTTTGTACGCTATTCAGATAAGACGCTAGGATTTTTTCCATTGAGATTTTGTCTTCTGAGATTTTGTTCGTTAGGATCTTTTCTGTTAATTCAAGTAAAAATAAACAGAATTTATATTCATACCAAATTCTCCCAGATCGAGGCCTTTCCAATGTATTCCGGTTGGGTAGGCCTTTATGATCAGATGCGCTATTGTTTAAGTGTAGGGTCTACGATCGCGCTCACCACGATAAACAAACTAAAAACAGATTTTTCTTTTTTTTTTTTAATTGTAAAAAAATATCCATAAAAGTACCTACCTCGAATATCACCTGCACTTACGAAATGTGAACAATTCCCGGTTTTTTTTGGTAATTTTTCATTCTGAGGGATGGAGTTGTTGCAAGTCAAGCAACTTTGATTTAAAATTTATAATTTCAAGAGTGTCAAAAATTTATTAAAAAGCAAAAAATGATTTAAAATGTATAATTTCAAGAGTGTCAAAAATTTATTAAAAAGCAAAAAATGATTTAAAATTTATAATTTCAAGAGTGTCAAAAAGCTATTAAAAAACGAAAAAAACTGATTTAAAATGTATAATTTCAAGAGTGTCAAAAAGCTATTAAAAATGGTTTAAAATTTATAATTTCAAGAGTTTCAAAAAGCTATTAAAAACAAAAAAAGTTGATTTAAAATCTTTAATTTCAAGAGTATCAAAAAGCTATTTAAAAAAACAAAAGAAATTGATTTAAAATTTATAATTTCAAGAGTATCAAAAAGCTATTTGAAAAATATTGATTTAAAATTTACAATTTCTTTGGGTCAATTAATATTTACGACAAAAATAGACTACATAACTATAAACAAGAGATTCAGGAACGCAGTGGTCCAATGCAAAACATATCCAGGTGCCGACTGCGGAAGCGACCACATCCCAGTCATTTGCAAACTAAGGGTGAAACTCCGAAGACTAAAGAAACCCAGCACATCACCAAGGCTGCAATACGACACGCCCGTGAATGACCTCACCCTGCAGAAAGGACAGCGTGAGAAAGAAATATGAAGAACAAATTGGAAAAGGGCACTCAAAATGGAATTCACTAAAGGAAGCGATGGTGACCTCAGCGAACAACATAGCCCCAAAGGAAATCAGACGCAGAAGAAAAAATGAGTGGATGACCGAAGAAATTCTCCACATGATGCAAAGGAGACCAAAAATAATGCCAAGACATGGAACAGAGTACAAGAAACTTCACAGGGAGATAAGGAACAAATGCAGACAAGCTAAAGAGGAATGGCTGAACAACAAATGCGCAGAAGTAGAGAGAATGAGCAGGACCAATAAAGCAGAGATGCATAAAGAGATAAGAGAACTGACAGGACAAAAGACCTTCTCCTCAACAGGATGCATAAAATCCAAGGATGGAAAAATCATACTGGAGAAAGAGGAAATACTCCAGCGATGGGAAGAGTATATAAAGGATCTTTTTTGCGACAGGAGAGAACAACCGAGAATACATAAGGAGGTGGATGGACCGGAAATACTAAAATCCGAAGTGGAAGGTGCAATGGCCAAAATGAACAGAAACAAAGCAGCTGGTCCAGACGGCATAGTGATAGAGCTTCTGATAGCCTTAGAAGAATATTGCATAGAAAAAATTACCGACGTAATAAACGAAATTTATAGCAGTGGAATAATACCAGACGACCTATGCAAGTCGATATTTATAGCACTGCCGAAGAAACCAGGTGCAAACGAGTGTGAACTACACAGAACTATCAGCTTAATGAGTCACATCACAAAACTGATGGTCAGAATCCTGATGAATAGAGCGAGAAGCAGAATCAGGCCAGAGATAGGGCAGGAACAGTGCGGGTTCGTTAAAGACACTGGAACAAGAAAAGCCATATTCATGATTAGGATGCTCTCCGAAAGGGCAATACAAATGAAGAAAGACTTATACCTATGTTTCATTGACTATTCGAAGGCATTCGACAAGTTACGACACAAAGAATTGATGGAGATGCTCGGCAGCCTAGACATTTTCGGGAAAGACATAAGAGTAATCAAGAATCTCTACTGGCAGAAACGGCCTGCATACGGACAGGTAACGATCTCAGTAGATTTATAAAGATAGAAAGACAAGGATGTGTCTTTTCACCGGATTTGTTCAACCTGTACAGCGAGAATATTTTGAGGACCCTAGACGAAACGCCAGGATTTGCTATTGGAGGCCACAACTTGAACAACATAAGGTATGCAGATGATACAGTGCTGATTGCAGACACGGAAAGGAAACTGAAGGACCTCCTACAGAAGGTAGCGGTGGAGAGTGACAAAAAAAGGTCTACAAATAAACTTTAAGAAAGCTGAATGCATGGTCATCAGCAAAAGGTGCAACCCAAAATGCCAAATACAGGTGGGGGATACCAGAATAAAGCAGGTGCAAAAATTTAAATATCTAGGAAGTGTTCTAACAGGAGATGGAAAGTGCGACACGGAGATCAGAAGGCAAATTGGCATGGCAAAGGACGCGTTCCAGAAGCTGAGCAAAGTACTAACACACAGGAAAATTTCACTAGAAACGAAGAAAAGAGTGCTGGATTGCTATGTGATGTCAGTTCTTCAATACGGCAGTGAGTG
Source organism: Ascarosepion bandense (assembly GCA_037127315.1). Lineage (NCBI taxonomy): Eukaryota > Metazoa > Mollusca > Cephalopoda > Sepiida > Sepiidae > Ascarosepion > Ascarosepion bandense. The sequence continues at coordinate 1,196,423 of JBBBDQ010000885.1, read as the reverse complement.
CTGGACAATATCATCGAAAATGAGGACAAAACTGGAAGCAGCGGAAATGTGGTTCTACAGAAGGATGCTGCGGATATCGTGGACTGAACATGCAAGCAACGATGAGGCCAGGTAGAGGGAAAGAGAGACAGAGGAAGGCAGCGGATAACATATTTGCAGGGTCTGGTCGGGTGGATGACGGAACGGGCGTTGCCAGGAGTAACAGGAACAAACATACTAAGGGCCACAAGAGGTAGGGAGACGTGGAGGGCCATGATCGCCTACGTCCTGAAGAGACAGGGCACATAGAAGAAGAAGAACTTTACATTGTTTGTGGTGAATTAACAGAAACTATCAGGATTTTGTCCTGTTCTTTTTAGTCTATCTGCCGTGTCCTTCAGGACGTAGGTGATCATGGCCTTCCACATCTTCTTGTTCCTAGAGGCTATTAACAAGCTTTCTCCTTTACTCTACCCAAACCCCGATTAGGTCATTTATTTGCTCAAACCCATCAAGTATGTTACATGTTGCTTTCTCCTGTCTTTCTTTTCCACTATCTGACTTGTGAGTATTAAATTTCCCATGCTCTCTTTCCTTATTATATGACCAAGACGCTTCAGCTGTCTTTTTCTTATGTTAAATCTTAGTTTACATTTCGTTTTCATCTTCTCAAAAACTTCGTCTTTGCTCACATGTTCGGTTCACAGTATCCTCAGCATCCTTCTGTAGAACAACATTTCGGCTGCTTTCTTTCTCTCATTCATCTTTGATGAGATTTTCCAGCATTCAATGCCATATTGAAGAACAAACATCGCATAGCAATCCAGTATTCTGATTCTAGCAAAATTTTTCTGTCTCTACTCAGCTTCTGGAATTCATCCTTGGCCCTGTCAATACGCATTCTGATCTCAGTGTCAGACTTTTCGTTCTCCGATAGCACACTTCCTAGGTATTTTAAATTTCTGTACCTGCTTGATTTTCGTAGTTGGTATTTTGGGCCCCTCTTTTTACTGATGACAATGCATTCAGTTTTGTTTTGTTTTTTGTAGTTTATATGTTGTTCTTTTTTTCTGCTTTCTTCCCCTACATTCTGTAGGAGGTCTTGTAGTTTCTGCTATCATCCCTGTTTTTATATTGTTCAGTTTGTTCTGTTACCATAGTACGATACCTAACTATAAATTTGCTGAGAATTTACCAATAGTTTGTGTTCAAGATTAGGAACATACTGCTAAACAAGACAAATGGACTCTGGCGCAATAAAATCTTTCTATGTATATCTTTCCTTCACACATTTGCCGGACTGAGGTAAATATCTATTTGCTTGCATTTCTATTTGTTTTACAGACGGAAGAATGTGAAAGACTTTGACAGTAAGAGTTTTGAAATCGGTCGGCGCCTCTCAGACCTTTGTCTTGTTCTAAGTGCTTTTTATGTTATTTGCAAGTCAAACAAAGACATTGTTTCACTCTTTTACTCTTGTTCTCTTAAGTCGGATGAAAATTGGCACTTGGCTTTGTGTCTTTTTTTCTTTTTCTTTATTTCAATTCGTTTTATTTATTTACCTTTTTTTTACGTGCATTTTTTTTTCATCCCGATTCCCAATAGTGGTTGTTTACATACATACTTAGTCACAAATCATTTTTCGGTACTTTGTTCGCATTCACAATGCTCGACCCTACCCCAAACCAAATTCTTTTTCTTTCTCTTATAGAGTAGCTTACATTCTGCGGTTCAAACGCACCTTACCTTCTGAAAGACAGGCGCACTTACGCGCAAAGAGGAGTAAATATTATCACCTATATTATTCTCAAATGTATACGCACGCACAGACAGACACATAAACTTAAGTATACAATGTATCTGTGTGCATATATGTATATGTATATAAATTTTGAATTTTTAGATAAAGGCATACACACATGCAAAAATATACACACACATACACATATAGACAAATATTAATATATATATATATTCCAAATAATGGATTTTTAATTTATAATTCGACATCTTTTTATTATTTTAAACGCTATTTTTAGTAAACACCTGTATTTGAGTAGACGCTCCGTTCATAGACGCCTGATCAAAGCACGTCGAATTAAACAGCGCTTTCTACTGCAAAGAGAGCGTAGGTTCGAATGTGCCGTAGGCGTATTTTCTGTCATAAGTTTTCTCGAATATTCAGGCCCGAAGACGAAATATAATCTTATTGAAAAAAAAAAAAAAAGAAAGATTATAATGATAATTAACAGAGTGTCAACTAAAAATAACCCATAAAATTAGGCGCTCGCCAAGATTCACTAAAAAGTGTGTATCAATTATGGCACTAAACTGACTGATTGATTACTGTAGTAAATTTGATCCTAACTTGGTACGTTACTATTCTGGCCGTTTTACTAAGCTGACCTCTGCTTCATACGAACATCTTAAATTACATCTTTTTTATTCATTTCATTCCAAGCAAGGCAGTACTGCCACTGGTGCGCAGGGGGTTACATAAGAGGAGAATGAAGAGTTACCTAGGAGGAATACGAAGACAAAGAGGAACCGGTTACCGGGGGTGTCAGATAATGAGCAAGATAAGGATAGGAATACTAGTGTGAAGAGTGTTTCGTGAGAGTAGAGTGAAAACGGGAGAAGAACAAGATTCAGGGCGTGTTGGGCATAAAAGGATTATTTTCTCAAACAGTAGCAGCGGCAAGGAGCTTAATCCTTACTGATCGCTCTACGATTACGACCTTCAGTTGCCCGCTTGTGGAAATCCCTTCCATATACTTGCTTTCCTGACGGCTACAACCTCCAGGAGTTTAAATGCAATGTCAATTCCCATCTCTTATCCACTTGACTCCAGTCCTTTCTACATCACTCCGTGTATCTTGTTTTTTTTTCTTTCTCTCTACCTTCGTAAAAGTCTTCACTCCTGTGTCCACATCCTTCTCTTGCTCTTTCTCTGATACACCCTCTAACTTGTTCGTCTTTCTCTTCACTCTCTTCCTGCCTAAAACTTATGTAGCCCCCTTGCTTGGGGTGAAACGATTAAAAAAATATTATATCGGACAGTTTCTAAGTGTTCAAATTGGCTGCATTTCGATATAAACTGAACAAAAGAAACAAACAACAACATTGAAAGACAAAAAAGAAAAAATATATCAGAAAAAAAAAATGTAACGGGTGTGTGACAGTGGAGTGTTAACGCTGTAATTGGCGGTGAACCGGCCTAGTGTTAAGCCGTTTTGAAAGTGTCGCTGGCGTTTGACATTACCAGCCGCTGTTCAAAAAGCTTCGGGGCAGGAAGCAGCGGAGGGCTACAGCTTTTGAAACAGTATAGAATGACAAGCGGGATGACTGATAAACCTTATTAGATTACACAACGCACAGCTCGGGGAAATTAGATTTGAATCGAAAGAGAGGCAGTGATGTCCAAAGAACCAAATTTGATATTTATACGACGGACTTTCGTTTTTCTTCGTAATACCCCCTGTTCATATATATATATATGGCCATGGTAGCATGTGTATAATTGTGGGTGTAGAACTATGTGTATATATATGCAATTATGTGTGTCTGTGTTGGTGACTGAGATATGTTCAAATTTCTATGCTAGTACGTAGTTAGGTGCGTATATGTTGTCAGATAGAGAGTTGTACGACGGTTTATATGTTAGTAAACATTCAGACTTATATATATATATATATATATATGTGTGTGTGTGTGTGTGTGTGTGAGAGAGAGAGAGAGAGAGAGAGATCGCGCGTGTGTGCGTCTATGTGTGTGTGCCTGAGTGAGTGTGTGTTTGTGCGGCTGTCCAACAGCCCGAAAAAGTTTTAAAAATGTAAGAAAGAAAGAGGCAAAAGAAAGAAAGAAAGAAAGAAAGAAAGAAAGAAAAGATAAATGACGATATGAAATAAAAAAAAACTATGGCAAGAAAGAAAGAAAACGAGATGACTATAAAGAAAGTAGGAAGACAGATGCATGGAAAATGGCAAAGAAAGAAAGAAAGAAAGAAAGAAAGAAAGAAAGAAAGAAAAATATGTATGAAAAAATGACAGAAAAAAGAAGAAAAAGAAAGAAGAAAATGGATGAAGAAATGAAAGAAAAAAGAATGGAAAGAAAAAACGAAATGGCAGTAGAAAGAAAGAAAAAAAGAAGGAAAGAAAAAAAGAAAAAAGAAAGAAAGAAAGAAAGAAAAAGACAGATAAAGATTTGAAAGAAGAAAAAACCCAAAGAAATAAAATTATCAAATTGGCAGTATGAAGAAAGAAATAAAGAAAATGAAAGAAAAACATGCATGTAAAAAGGAATGACTTCAAAGAAAGAGAAAATAAAACCTAAAGCAGTATATAGAAAGAAAGAAAAAAGGAGACACCATTAGGAAATAATATTGCAGAATGCAGAAAGAAAAAAGAAAAAAGAAGAAAATAAAATAAAATAAAAAATAGGTGTGAATGAAAAAATGGAATGAATGAAAGGCTGAAATGAGGTGAAGATGAAAAATAAAAAATTATGCAAACTTTGCAAGATTTGCACAAGGGAAAAATAATCAGCGCGGAACCTCAAGAACTTCATCTGGCAGCGTTAATTGAAATGTGATCGGTGTTTGCTTTTTCGAGACGGCACCCCGTGTTTATTTCATTTTTCTGCATCGAAAAATAAGAATCTACCTTGGGACTCACTGGGAAAGGTCTCAAAGCCCGGAAACAAATCCACAAAGAAATTTCGGAACTTGATACACTTTCTCTTCAAGACATGAATGAGTTTTAAATTGAAGCTCGTAATATTGATTCGTGACTAGGGAATAGTAATTTTTACTAACTTTTTTAATTATTCTGTTAGAAAGCCATATGTACCGAGGACTTAGTTTAAATCGAAGGAAAATACGCGGCGAAACTAGTTCTATAACTTGAACATAATAACTTGAAAGCAGGCATCAATATTGAAAGCACTGCTTAATCAGGTCGCCAAATTATTACTACCGGCCATAATTATGAGGCCCCAGTTTCTTTTTTTTTTTTTTTTTTTTTTTAGAAATGATGTATTTCATTCTATTTTTAGTATTTATTGCCAAATGAAAATAGAATGGTTATTTTGTTATTAATACTTCGCAAAATTATACAAGCCAGGGAAGCAAAGATGAACTTGTCCAAATCACCCTAAATTTTCTTCATTCTTTCATTGATGAAACTGCAATATAGGTAATTAATAAATATTTATAAATTCATTTGATGCACATTTTATTGTGCAATATTAACAAAAGAACCATTCTAATTTCATTTAGAACTATTCATTTGGCAACAAATACTAAAACATAGTATGAAATACATCATTTTTTAAAAACACTGGGGCTGCCTAATGATTATGGCCGGTAGTGTATGTGTAAGTGATTTTGTTAATGACTTCGGTCTACACCATTGCCGATCTTTTAAACAGAATTAAGATTGGATTTCTGGTTCTTTCTAAAGTCTTCTTATTCTCTCATTCTCATTAGACATCATAGTGGCATTATAAACGCGCTTGGAGTGAATTGATTAAACAACATTTACTCAAAATCCATCCTCCTCTTTCTTCTTTATTCTCATAATTTTATTTTCTAATAGCCTTTCTTTCCGTTCATAATGCATCTTATTCAATACTACTATTTTGGCTGCAACCGTCTTCCTGGAGTGGCTCTTGGATATGAAATGAGATATTCGATATCGCCGTTGGGGTATTCAACATTCAACCGTACAGACAGTCGAGAGTCAACAGCCAAAAAAAACAGGGCAGAGTTAGGGTGGCGTCAACCTCACTGGAAATGTGAGTGTGAGATTACACTTGATCCCCGTCGGCTGTCGGATGATCTGATTGAAAAAAAGTAATACCACTCCTCGTTTAATTTCTTATTCTCTTTTTATCCGAAAGAACATTAAACTCAACGACTAAAAACTAAACATTTTTAATGGAAAATGTAGAAAAATACGTAAAAAAGTGTAAAACGTGTATTGAAAGAAGAAAATTCAGACAAAAACACATACAAGTCCTAAAAAGTCGCATACTGAGGACAGAGTACCTATGTATCATGCTCATGTTAATAGAGTGTGTTTATTATTAATATTGGCAGATGCCTATTCGGGATGGCCAGAAGTAATATGGGTTTCTAACAAAAGAAGTTCGACCGTTAAGTATCATATTTTCAAGAAAGGGAATTCTGATAACGCCCTAGAGATCTGTGATGAGGAACTATGCCAATGGTTGTACAAAACTAAATGCAAACCACATAAAACTCAACTATACCATCATCAATCAAACGGATTAGCAGAAAGGATGGTGCAAACTGTTGAAAACGAGCTGAAAAAATATATCTACAACGCAAAGAAAAAATAAAAACATTTCTTTCTTGATTTTTGCAGACTATAGGACAATACCACATTCTGGAAGATTGAAAAGCTTCTTCGCCTTCAGGAGGAGACCAATTAGAGCCCCACTGACCATGTCTTAAGCCACTAACAAAAACTTGTGGTACAAAAAGAATAGTGAACTTTACAAGAGGTAAGATTCATAACGCAATTTGGACAGAACACTATGATCAGAAAAAATATGGGAAATTATCGCACGCAAACCAAGTTAGATTATAACTCGATAGCGACGAAGAAATATACAAAGAGCCTGAAAGTAATGAAAGTCTAATGTGTTATATCAACGCAAGAAAAATATGACTTACTGGACAATCTCTTCGCAGATGAAGAGAATATTTGAGGCAGCAAAATGTGGCTCCACAGAAGCAATGCTGAGGATACCATGGGTTGAAATTGTGAGCAATGGCAAAGTCTTAGAGAAAATGGAAACAAAAAGGAAAGTTATAGTTAGCATCAGGAAAAGACAGTTCAAATTTCTAGGATACACAATATAAAAAGTGGGTTTGGAAAATCTGATACACACAAGATAGATTGAATGCAAGAGGGACAGAGGAAAACAATGTATAACTTATTTAGTGGGCTTGAGTAAAGAGATGGCGAAACAAAGTTTAGAATAAAGAACAAAAAGACAACATTTATTGAGAGCTACAAGCGGCAGAAATGTAATTCCACAGGAGGATGCTGAGGATGCAATAGACTGATTATATGAGCAACGACGAAGTTTTAGAGAAACTGGAAATAAAAAAGAAATTTATGTTGTGTTACTAACTCAAGAGAGGTTGTAAGTACTCAACTATCTCATGGGTAATAGCTGTAGCTATTTTTAGTCTTGGTGACTTCCTATACAAATGAGACACCTCATCTTCATGTACCATAGAGCTTTTATCCCTTATTTTCCGTGGTACTTCTTGGAGCTTTTGTCTCCTCACTATCTTCCTTCCACTCTCTAAGAAATTGTTTAGATATGAAAAATTGTGATCTTTTTTTTTTCATAGACGTGTTCCTTCGACAATTGTCTATTTTCAGAGTCTATCTTCTTCTATGTGCCATGTTCTTTTAGGACGAAGGCGATCATGGCCTTCCATGTCTCCCTATGCCTGATGGTTCTTAGCACACTTTCACCTGTTACTCCACCCAAAACCTACTCTGCCATCCACTTGCTCGGGCCTGTCAAGTATGTTAAATACTGCTTTCCCTTGTCTCTCTTAACTCCTATCTCACCTGTGAGTATCAGATTCTCCAAGCCCTCCTTCCTCATTACATGTCCCAGTAACATTAGCTATCTTTTCCCCGTGGTCAGTATTAATTTCCTTTTAATTTTCATTCTTTCCAAAACCTCATCATAGTTCACATGCTAGATCCATGAAATCTACAGCATCCTTCTGTAGAACAACATTTCAGTTGCTTAATGTTTTTCCCTCATCAAAGATGAGGGAAAAACATGAAGCAACTGAAATATTCACTGCCATATTAAAGGAGAGACACCACATAGCGATCCAGTACTCTCTTCTTTGTTTTTAGGAAAATGTTCCTGTCTCTCAATACTCTACCCAGCTTCTGGAATGCGTCCTTGACCAAGCCAATTCGCCTTCGGGTTTCAGTGTCGCATTTTCCGTCTTCTGTGAAATATACTTCCCAGGTATCTAAATTTTTGTACTTACTTGATTTTATTCTCCCCCACCTAGAGTTGGCATTTTGAACTCCTCTTTCTGCTGATGACGATGCATTCGGTTTTCTTTTGTAGTTTATTTGTAGTCCTTTCTTTCCATTTTCTTCATTTATCTTTTTTAGGAGGTCTTGTAGTTTCCTTTCCGTGTCTTCTATCAGCACTGTATCATCTGCGTATCTTATGTTGTTCAGATTGTGGCCACCGATGACGAATCCTGGAATGACTTCTAGAGCCCTCAGAATAGTCTCGCTGCACAAGCTGAAAAGACTAATCCTTGTCTTACGCCCCTTTCTATCTTTGCTTATCTGCTGAATTAGTTCCTGTCCGAATGCAGGCGGTTTGCTGCCATTAGAGATTCCTAATTACTCTAATGTCTTTCCCAAATATGTCGAGGCTGCTGAGCATTTCTGTCAATTCTTTGTGGCGTAATTTGTCGGGCGCCTTTGCGTAGTCTATAAAACACAGGTACATGTCCTTTTTTATTTGTATTGCCCTTTCTGATAGCATCCTAAGGGTAAATATTGCGTTCCTTGTTCCAGACCAAACCGCACTGCTATTGTCCTATTTCTGCTCTGATTCTACTGCACGCTCTATTTATCAGAATTCGGATGATGAGTTCTGTTACGTGACTCATTAAGTTAATTGTTCGGTGGAGTTCACATTCATTCGTACCTGGCTTCTTAGGAAGTGCTATGAAAATAGATCTGCTTAGGGATTCCGTTATTTCACCACTGTTATAGATTACACTTTTTATTTCTGTAATTTTATCTATGCCGAAATCGTTTAAGGCTGGCAACATCTCTATTTTAATGCCGTCTGGTCCAACTGCTTTGTTTTTGTTCAGTTTGGCCATTGCAGCTTCCACTTCGGACATTAATATTTCTGCCCGTAATTATCTTTGTGTATTGTCAGTTGTTCTCTCTTGCCGTGGAAGAGATATTTTATATATTCTTCCCATTGTTGTAGTATTTCCTCTTTCTCTAATATGAGCTTTTCTTCCTTGGATTTTATACATCCTGATGAGGGGCATGTCCTTTTTCATGCTAATGACGTTCTAAACGACGTTACCTTAGGAAATTTCTTCCTAAGATTAAATATAAATTCTAAAAATCTATGTTTAGACCTTACTAAGAATTTATTTTTAATCAAAAACTGATGAGCTCTATTTGTCGTCCATATTATAGTCAATTCTCCTTTCTCAATATTTGAGTAGTTTGATTCGAAAGTTTTCCCGAAAGAATCCTAATAGGAAAACCATCCCCAGCTAATATTCCCGAATTTGTGTGTTCACTTGCATCAGATGCTATTATTATTGCCTTTCTAGGGTCAAATATTTTTGCACCTGTCAAAGGCCAGAACATCTTTTAAATTTTCAAATGCCACTTGTTGTCCTTTTGTTCAAATAAGTTCCACATTCTTTTTCCTTAAAGCAGCAAAAGGTTATCTCAATTCAAAGTAACGCTCAAAAAAATGTATAAGTCCTAAAAATTTTCAATTCTTTTTTTGTTCTTAGGTACTTCCATTTTTAATATTCTGTTAATTTATGATTGGTCTCGTGATATTTCTTCGTTAGATATGGAACATCCTCAAAATGATATTTTTTAGTGTTGTGTACACATTTTTTCGTTAAGCGTTAATCCAATATTTTTTTTAACTTATTCAGAATCATACTGGTTTTCCATATTAGTTCGTCGTCGTTAATATCACCAATACAAATGTCATCCTGGTATAGCATATTGTATTTTTTATATCGCTGCCAATAATTTGCTCTATATCCCTTTGAAATATTGCATTTGCGGTTTTAATTCCACATGGCATTCTTTTCCATTCATTTCCTATTGGCGTGTTTATTGTTGTGACGTCTTTAAAACCTTCATCATATTGTTGGGCCATCTCCACGTTTCTTCTTGTTTCATTTACATATACGTTTAAAATGATTGATTTTGAAACACTTTTCACATTTTCTTTTATATACCGGAAACTTTTGCTTTTCTCATTGGTGTTTATACCCACACCAAGTGCACATTATTCTGTCTTTTTCACTATCGCGTATGTATTCATTTTCTCTAGTAGATCCGTAATTTTGGTTAAATTAAATTTTTTTAATCTTACTGCTGAATAAATTTGACATACTGTTCTCGTGACAACTTTCTCAGTTGTAACTGCATTAGAGTCATTTGTCGATACTCCTCATTTTAAAGGCTGTTTACCAATTTTATTTGAATTAAATCTTCTATTGACTGGTTTTCTTATTCCAGTTTGATCCTTGGTATGACGGTAAACTGCATCCGGCAGCAAGGCCTCTGATTAGGAGCTTGTGAAGGAATGGAACCAACTCTTAATTGCTGGTGTTTCCAGATCCACTCTGACCCGGAGTGGCAGCACCTGTTAGGGTCCCAGCTATGGGCAAATAATTAACCCCCAAACTGGGGTCAAAACACTATGAAATTATAAAAATACACTTTTATAGAAATATATACATAAAAATAGACTTTTATCGAAAAATATACATTTTTTGAAAGAGAAATATTACCAACAATACATTTTTGAAGAAACAAAATTCTTACCATTACACATTTATGAAAGAAAAAATATTATTCCCATCAAAACATTTTTAATACAAAACTAGAAGACATTTTCAGCTTTCTAAAATAAAAAAGAATAAAAACAAAAAAATAATTAAAATCTGACTAAATCAACCTTCTCACTCTAACCGAACATTATTAAAAAAATACGTTAAAACCTCAGCTTTTTGGCATTAAATAACCCACAGACGTCGATATGCCATTAAACAAAACTCACTCACTCCTATTCCAAACACTAGAACAGTGTGCCAAATTTATTTGGCAGCCTGTTTCAAACAAAGAATATATTCAATGGCTGGTTTATTTACTAGTTCATGAAGTTAGCTCTTTCTGCGATCACTAGCTTTTTTTTCTTAGATGCTATGTTTTTACTATTAGCTGACATATCATCAAACATCATTTCCTTCAACTGTCTTGTGTGTGCAATTGCTGATACTTTTATAATAAGCACACAACTCGTAGTTGCCAAGAAAAGTTCCTTTATCTGGTTTTTTCCTCCAACTGATTTCAAATCCTTCAGCAGTTTTACACTAGATTTAGCTGCTAAACTCCTAAGCCACTCTTGTGTATACTCATAATTATCAAATGATGTATTCATTCGATTCTTTAGATATCGTCGACTTCTTTATTATTTTACTAAATCAGGGAAAGTGGTAAGCTCTCAACTGCTTCATGGGTAATAGCAGTAGCTGTTTATACTCATGGTGACTTCCTATGTAAATGAATCACCCCGGAAAACTTATACATGATATCAGGAAGAGGCATTTGAAATTTTTAAGGCACACAAAGAGGAAAGAGGGCTTGTAAAATCTTATACGAACAAGACAGTTTGAAAGCAAGAGGGACAGAGAAAATCAATGCATATCTAACATAGTGAGTTTGAGTAAATGGATCGCGGAACAAGGTTTAAGAGAGAAAATAAAAAGACAACATTTAAGAGATACAAAGGACAGGAAACTTTGGATAGCCATGATCACCTACGTCACTGCTCATAGAAAAGGAGTCAGGTCAACATATTTTTTTAATTTTAGTATTTATTTCTGAGATGAGTAGTTATCAATATCTTAATATTATTTCGAACTATTATTCTCATGTTGGTTGATATAGATGTTATTATAGACACAATATTTCGACCAAGTGCTCTCTGGTCATCATCAGACTTTATCACATGATTTAGTATAATAATCAATAGATAATTCATACCAACCAATCAATGGGCAACTTATGATGACCAGATAGTACTTGGTCGAAACGCTGAAATAATACGAAGGTAACATTTATTTTTGTTTATTAGGCGCACATTTCGGAACACATTATTTAATCAACAGGTGCGAATTGTTCTCATTCCATATTCCATTTTTAGGAGAGATAAGTAATATCAATTTATATTCATCTGTTTTATGATGTATTTTTATGTAATTCTTCATGCAATCTTTATTATTTTCTTCTCAGAACATTTCCAAATGTTTTTTTTCGAGCGCTTTCAGCTATACTTTTAGCCATTATCGAGGATAGATTTTATTTTTCATGTACCTAGGAAGTGTTCTAACAGAAGACGGAAAGTGCAACACAGAGATCCGAAGGCGGATTGGCATAGCCAAGGACGCATTCCAGAAGCTGAGTAAAGTACTGAGAGACAGGAAAATTTCGCTAGAAACAAAGAAGTGAGTACTGGATTGCTATGTGATGTCAATTCTTTAGTATGGCAGTGAATGCTGGAAAATATTATTGAAGATGAAGGAAAAATTTGAAGCAAATGAAATGTGGTTGTACAGAAGGAACACCGGATACTGTAAACAACCTTATACAATCTGAAATATATTTCCACTTGACATAACCCAAAAAGGGTTGACCAGGTGTAAGAAAGGATGGATATTTTCTGTATATAGACGTTTAATTTCACGATTGTCATATCATCTACCAGGAAGCTTAAACAGAAATTGTGGAGACAGAAGATAAAATCTGTTGAAACGTTGTTAAGGTATCACCTTATGTAAGGATTACAGATGGTAAAAGAGAAATACTGAAGGGTAAAGATCACATCTACAGAATCGTCGTGAAAATATCATGTCATATTACTGGAAGCAACACAGAATTAGTAAAGTTTGAACAAATCTGTGAAAATATTGCGAAAATATCCCCTTATCTTAAGACTACAGGAGGTAGAAATAGTGAAGACAGATGTTGAAATCGGTCAATATGTCCTACAAATATCACGTTGTTTAGAGTCTATCTGATCTCCTTCTTCAGTCTTGTTTTGCCCCATTAATACTGAAGAAATCAGACGAACAAGTCTACGAAACCTTGACATCAAATAACACTGTGTAAAACCTTTAGAGTACTTGGCTAGTACCGGAATTACCTTCTTCTCTTACGTACAATAGAACCAGAAAATAGAATTGGGTGAATGAGTTTGATCTTCCAGGGATAGCGTTTGATTTTGGCTCAGTGTTTGGCGATTAGTCATAACGAGGAAATCTATGTTTGGAGAGCCAATAACTTACAACTAATAATGGACACATGCGAAACTCTACTCTTGTATTTATTCACACGTTTCTATACCGCAGGACCAAAGGTCAATGTCCCGATTAGTTAAGACCAAAAAAGGAAAAAAAAAACCAAACATCCATACATATTTGATTGAACACACTTGTGTGAATTGGTGTACACACATATGAAGAGAAAGAGAGTTCAACAGTATGTAGGCGTCCGGCCTGGAGTAAAACGTTTACGATTCAAAGTATGACACGAATAAAAGCAATCAATAAGTTAATTGGCCAACGGGGCGGCCAGTGAGACTGAAGAGGCAAAGGTCTGTTCAAAAGAACAAATAATGGACAAATCGGCGCGTTGATTTGAAGCCAATTCCGATAGAAAATTTATTTTTATTGGTATTCTTTTCATTATCTACACATCTGATCAAACGCGCGGGCACACACACACACACACACACACACACACACACACACAGTGCGTGTGTGTGTGTGTGTGTGTGTGTGTGTGTGTGTGTGTGTGTGTGTGTGTGTGTACATCGTGAGCAAATAACTTCCCAATACCATATGTGCACAGGTTGATGAAGCACACACACACAAACACACACACACACACACACATATATATATATATATATCAGAATCAGAAAAATATAACAGTTACTTATATTAAACAAGAGGAAATAATTTTGTTTTACATTTCTCACCTAAACAGTCGGACATATTTCGTTAGGTTTCTGTCGATCCGGGGTTAAGTTGCTCTCTTTTTTTCCGGCTTTTTCAATGTTTACTGATATATATATATA
>JBBBDQ010000885.1:1125000-1180000 GCA_037127315.1 Ascarosepion bandense | reverse complement strand
ATAGATCGATAGAAATGAACAGATTTATTTTATTTATTTATTTATTTATTTATTTAGATAGATAGATAGATAGATAGATTGATAGATAGATAGATAGATAATGCACTTACAAAGAGATAGATAGATAGATAGATAGATAGATAGATAGATAGATAGATAGATATCGATTTTGTAAATATAGTTGGGTCAGTTGGGTACCGTCTATGAGAAAACATGCGCAATTCATTCCTCCAGTAAAAGCATGCTCTAGTCTTATACTGTTTTGGTGTCAATCTGATGATAGTGCAGAAGATGCTCTATCCCCAAAAGATGTACAGAAAGTGATTAAAACCAACTATCCAGTTCGCATCATGGTGTTTTCAGTGATCACTAATGATGCTTCCATTCATCTTCTAACAAGGCTCCAGACGCAACATAAAGGCCTACATCAATTTCCTTGAGGCGGTAGTGCTGTTCTTGTTCAAGAGTGAGGCTGATGGAAGATCCTATATCTAGCAACAGAACCCTACAACATGCCACATATGCAGGAAAACCCAATCATAGCTGCCAGAAATGTGATCACCTCACCCCTTACATCTGGCCAACAAGACCACCAGACGGCAACCTTCTTGATTATGATGTGTGGGGCGCAGTTGAGCGAAAGACCAACAAAACTCCTTGTAACACCAAAAATGAGCTGAAAGCAAAGCATTCACAAAATTAAACAAGGAGACAGTCCAGAAGAGTTACAAAAGATTCCGACTTGTGGATTTAGCGATTTTTTATTAATAATTTTATTTTTTAGTATTTCAAGATATTTTTGTGTAATCTTAGTAAATATATCTGTTAAAATGAGATGTTAGTGTTATCTTCGTTTTCGCACAAATTGAACAACAATTTATCCATCGCACCCTGTATATATACATATATATTTTGAAAGGTATGAATCTAGCTGTTTTCTCCTAGTTGTAGGTAAGTAGCAGGAAAACACACACACACACACACACACACACACACACAGCTTTCTGGGTCACAGCACGTTTGCACTACCTGACCTGAGAAGCTCTTATGAATAACAGAAGAGTAATTAAAGATTAGGTCAGTAAATTTTCTTCCTCTGGGTGTGACTTATGATGGACATGAAGTTTTTTGTCATGTTAATGTGTACTCTTCTCTCATAATCTGTCCATCTCTTCATATATATATATATGTGTGTGTGTGTGTGTGTGTGTGTGTGTGTGTGTGTGTGTGTGTGTCATAACATTCCTCATATGTAACCCCCTGCACAAGAGTGGCAGTAAAATGCCTTGCTTGGGGCGACACGATCATAATAAAAAATGTATACATATAGTCATCCGCAGACAGAAGCTCATCAGTACGGTTAGACATCCGATTGCTTCTAGCCAGGATTGAAACCAGACCGAATTAACATCAGTCGGCCATTCTACTTCTGGGGTATGGACGTTCGGTAGAGGAAGGAGGACTTTAGCGTGTTATATACAATGTAAACACACGCCATATATATAGGCCCTTCAATGCAAGAAGTTACTTTCTGCCCCGCCTCTAAAATTTTGATGAGTGTAATTGTAAGTTATGTTGAAGTAGATGCAGTTTAACTCAAATATTTAAAAAATGATGGCATTCCGAAAGTTGACAAAATTTAAACACGAATTTTTCGTTTTTTTTTTTGTTTTTTTTGTTTTTGTTTTATGGTTTGGGGAGAAAGTACAGTCTAATTTTAAACGTGCAAGGCAGTAATTACACTAAAACACAAATAGTTACAGGGAGTTGAAGACCTGAGAACAGAAACAATAATCACGAGCAGAAAAAGAAAAGAAGAGAGTAATCAGGAAGAGAGGAGGTAGCGACTGACATTGCATTTAAATTTTTTGCAGAATATTACTATCGAGAAATTATGGATCCGGAAGGGTGTTCCACAAGCGAGACGTGACGAGAAAAACTGTTAGCATAGAATGTACGGCTATATCTAGCCAACTCATCTGTAAGTTGGTGATACCTCGTCGCTAGTTTAATACTGCGCTTAAATTTAAAAAATATAAACACACCTAGGTTCCATAGCAAAAATCTCATCCGAACATTTACCATGAAAGTATTATTAGAAAAGAGAAAGAAAGCCTAACAGCCAGATCAGGACCAATAATATTGCTGATTCTTCTTTGGATTTTATCAAGGAGCTCAAGGTAAACAGCAAGGAACTATATGCAGCAGCAATATTCTAAGCTTGGGCGATCATGTCTTGAAAGAGACATGACTGACTGGGCAGAAGATTATCCCGCATTAGGTTGCAATTGCTTTCTGCGGTAGACTGGTTGCCAACCAAGGCTGTAGAACCCAATCTGTCCTGTTATTTAACCTATAACTGGAGGGAAGAGACGGATTAATAACTTTCCCAACGGTATTTGCGCGTAAGTGAATGCAAGGAATTCACCTGGAATTCGAACTCGGCTCCCCGATTCTTCGTTCCGAGTCGATATCCACTGCACCACAACGCACATCCACGTTTGAATCTTCACAGAGTCGATTTATTAAGTAGGTGATTTCTTGATATTATCGGCATGGGAGGTACAACTGGAAAATACTATAAGACCATATGATGGGTTAACCCAAGCCTTGTAGGTGAAATTGGTAGACATTTTTCGAATATTGTAGATGGTTGTGTTCGCACGTGAGTTTAAACATATTTACCTTGTTACAACTGTTTATGAATCCTTTCAGCTCAGGTATAAACTACAGCTTGGCTTTTCGAGTGATAAATACAAATGTGCTTGAGTAGATGTCTTCATGAGAGATCGAGTAGCTAATCTAGATGGTGTATGCTCGGAAAGGTTTAGCCGGCCATTATTCAGTCCAAGATTCTTGCTTAATCACTGTACATGTCTTTTTTCTTATTTGGAAAAATAATCTTGCGGACTGACGGGAATATGTTTGGAAATTTTTAAGACCAGACAAGTCTAAGTAGTAGGATTTTCGCGAAGAAGATATAATTACATTTGCTTGTTTTTTTTTGTTTTGTTTTGTTTTGTTTTTTTCACTAATTAAAATAATTGTTTTACACTTCCGAGCATTGTTTAATTCAGTTCTTCGCAAGCGTTAATTAGGAGATTCGAGTTGATTGAAATTTTGATTACATTTTGACATGTTTTTCATCAAATACTGAACCTTAATTACATGTCGGCTATGTAATAACTGCTACTGAGATGAAAATATTTCCATTTGTTATTTTATCATTCAAAAGCAGAGATCTTTCTCCTTTTTATCTGCCGTGTCCCTCCAAGACGTAAGCGATCATGGCCCTCCATATCTTTCTACCCTTGGTATTCTTAATATATTTTGCCTTGTTATTTCTCCTAAACTGTGCCCTGCTATCTATTTGCTTAAGCCCATCAAGTATGTCATGCCCTGTTTTTCCTTATTACTCTTTCTCTCTATCCGTCCCGTGAGTATCAGATTCTCCAAGCCCTTCTTTCTCATTATATGTCCAAGAAACTTCAGTTGTCTCTTTCTGATGTTAAATATAAGTTTCTTTTCATTTCCGTTCTCTCCAAAACCTCGTCATTGGTCACATATTCAGTCCATGTTATCCCTAACATCCTTCTGTAGAACCACATTTCTGTTGCTTCGAGTTTTTCCTTCATCTTTATGGTGATTGTCTAGCATTTACTGTCACATAGGACATATATCATGTAACAGTCCAGTACGTTTTTCTTTGCTTCTAAAAAGATTTTCCTGTCACTTATTACCCTGCTTAGCTTCTGGAATATATCAAATCCGATATCAATGGTTTAAGAAATATTTGGTCGTGTATCATTGTTACTGTTACTGTTATCACTGTAGGTAAGAATGGTTCGCTTTTCGACTAAGAGACACGGGTTCGGATCTCATTATGGTCGATTTTTCAGGAAGGTGACTTCTTGATATTAGGAGAAGCGATCCCAGCTTGCAGCATATTTGAAAAATGAACGTAAACCATACCCTATCCTTGCGAGTGGAATTGGGTAGATGGAAATATTTGATATCCGTCGATGGTCGAGCTGGCACAAAGACGCAAATCATCGTGACCGAGTTTTTGAGCGTACTCGTCTTATTTAGACTGTTGATCAAGACAAATAATGCTCTCTCTCTCTCTCTCTCTCTCTCTCACACAGAAGTTATAACTAAGGTCCGCTCAGCATAGTTGCAGTATAAAACCCATGTGGTCCATTTTGGTGCTAAACAAACACATATGTGCCTGAACATGCGTACGTAATAGGGATTTGGTTAGCCAACCTAAGAGACAGGAATACTTGGATAAGAGCGGGAAACCATTATATGATATTACATTATTGCTATCATAACACCTCGACAATTACTTCTTCCATTTTAAGTATATAAGTCACTATGGGTTTATCTATGTCAATCATATCTCGGCATAATTCGTTTATTCTTTTTTGTTTAGTATAAGAAATCAATAATGGCGGGAAAAAGTGGGAATCGAATTTGTTACAATCGCAATGTTGTGCAAGACAAATTCATTAATGGCTGCGATATAGAAAGGCTAGCAACTCGGCTTCAGAAGATTTATTTCTCACATTCCCAAATGTGATATATATATATATATATATATATATATATATATATTTTAATCATTTCACCCCGAGCAAGGCAGAAACGCCACTGATGTGCAGGGGGTTACATAAATGTAAAAAGATTAATTAGAAAAGAGTGAGGAGTACAAGCTAGTTAGAAAGGAACAATAGAAAGCTGAGAAAGAAGGTGCAATGACAGATACATAGGCGGAGAGAAAGTGAAGGTTATACAGGGGAGGGGAGAGAGCTAGAGTCCAGTGGTTAGTAGATGAGTATTGACTTTGCATTTAAATTTCTGGAGGTTGTAGCCGTCAGGAAAGCAAGAATACGGGAGTGAGTTCCACAGGCGGGAAGTGCGAGAGAGGAAGCTGCAGGAGTAGAATTGTCGTCTGCATTTGGCTAACCTGACTGTGAATGGGTGGGACCCAGTTGCCAGTCTGGTTGCACGGGTAAACACCTGTTGAGGAGGCATCAGTGACTTAAGCTCATCCGTGCAGAAGCCATGAAAGTATTTATAGAAGAGACAGAGGGAGGCCACATTTCGACGATGGGAAAGTGGCTGCAGTCGAGTCGCCAGATCAGTACCTATCACATTACAGACTCTCCTTTGGAGCTTGTCAAGAACACTGAGGAGAACGGCAGGGGAACCTGACCATAAATGGCAGCAGTACTCCAATATTTATATATACATATATTTATATAAAAAAAGAGAAAAAATCGATCTGTATCGACTCGGAATGAGAAACCGGAGAGCCAAGTTCGAATTCTAGTTGGATTCGTTACATTCACTTACGAGCAAATACTCTTGGGAAAGATACAAATCCATCTATTCTCCTCTTTTCTCATCTATAGGTTGAATTGTACTACAGTTTGAGTCCTATAGCCTGAGTCCTATATGGTTCCCTGCTGTTTACCTTGAGCTCCTTGATAAAATCCAAAGAAGAATCAGCAATATTATTGGTCCTGATCTGGCGGCTAGACTTATCCAACCGTCTTTCTTTGTCTTTTCTATTAATACTTTCATGTTTGGATGAGATCTTTGCTATGGAATCTAGGTTTGTTTTTGTTTAATTTAATCTCAGTATTAAACTAGCGACGAGGTATCACCAACTTACAGATGAGTTGGCTAGATATAGCCGTACATTCTATGCTAACATTTTTTCTCATCACGTCTCGCTTGTGGAACACCCTTCCGGATCCATAATTTCTCGATAGCAATATTCTGCAAAAAATTTAAATGCAATGTCAGTCACTACCTCCTCTCTTCCTGACCACTCTCTTCTCTTTCTGCTCGTGATTATTGTTTCTGTTCTCAGGTCTTCAACTCCCTGTAACTATTTGTGTTTTAGTGTAATTACTATAGGCAACTAGTCTATCACAGAAAGAAACAGCAACCTACAGCGGGAAAATCTGCTTAGTGAGTCATAAATCGAAAGAGGCCTGATCGCCTAATCGAGTATCACGTATGGCAAATGACCGACTCAAACCTTTTATCTTTTTTAATAGAATTCACTTCGAGCAAGGTAGTAAAGCCACGAAATAAAAGAGAATTACACGGAATGAAAAAATAGAAAGTAGAATCATTATTAAGGAGTTAGAACAATAGAAGAAGACATTAGATAACGATTGACATTGCATTTATATTCTAGGAGACCAAAGTTGGTTCGTAATTATGAAGCCGAAAGAGTGTTTCATAGATGCGAGAAAAGAAACTATTAGTATAGAACTTAGGGTTACATCTAACCAATTCAACTGAAAATTGACGATTTTTGTTATTTAGAACTGCGATTAAATACATAAATCTAGATACCATAGCGAAGATTTCATACGAACAATTACCACGAAAGAACTTATAGAAAAGGAAGAGGGAAAAGTAAGTTACGGATGAGGAAAAGTAGCTGAATATATATATATATATATATATATATATATATATATATATATATAACATAGTACACTTGGTATGTAGTCCAGGTAAATTCCAATAGAGACGCGCTCAAGAGAACTCAATGTTAAATTCATTTATTTAATTCAACAGAGTAATATAATATATAAAAGATTTTTGATTATTACAATGTGTAATACATATTTCACCGCGTTTTGATGTTATTATCGCGGCTTGTCATACCCAAATGGTACAACAGTTAGTAATCAAAATATCCCTCCACAAAAAAAATCCTTTTCTTTTATTTAATTTTACATAGACGCTCACATGTCCATATTAGAACAGGCATTTGTCATGGTTATTTACGAAAATTTCTCGCTCATTCGAAAAAGAACCCCAAAGAAAGAGGAAAGCAAAGGTAGAGAAAAGATAGACGATTGATTAATGCAAAGAAGAGAAAAAAAAGTTGAAAAAGGAAAAAGAAAAAAGAAAAAAAGGGGAAAAACAGGGGAAAAAAAAAACAGAAAAAAAAACAGAATGGAAAGCAAGAAGAGAAAAAGAAAGGACAAAAAGATACAATAACAGGAAATACCGTATCACGAGAAAGAACTGTTGACACTATTTCTCCTAATAGCGTTTCAAACCACCTAACTGTTTTCTTAGTCACCCGCAGACAGATCTGTTTCGGTGCATCACAGCTCATCAGTACGATTAGACATCCGATTGCTTTTAACCCAGAAAAACCCGACCAAAATGGCGTCAGTAGGTGATTATGGGCGCTCGGTAGACGAAGGCAGACTTTTATATATATAAACAATACGAGAAATAAAAAACAAAGAGGAAAACAAGAGAAAGAAAGAAACGAGAGGAAAGAGCCAATGAAAACGACTCAAAGAAAAATAAACCCAAAATTTAGGTAAGAAGTAAAATATAGGCATATACAGATATCGGTCAAGTGCCGTCTGGGCTTAATAGAGAGGAAAAAGTGAAAAAATGTATTTTTAAATGACCTTACATCTTCACTTTTTGAATAATTTCTATGTTTGTGTATGTGATTTCATCAAGTTTTTAATGCCAAAGGATTTAGTTTTATACAATGTAACAAACAAATGTATCTGTACATGTCTACATTTTACTTCTTACCTAAATCTAGGGTCTATTTCTCTCTGAACTGTTTTCGTTAGCTTTCCCTCTTGTTTCTTTCTTTCTCTCTTGTTTTCCACTTTGTTTTTTTTTATTTCCTCTGTGTCCTTTTCTTTCCTCTTTCTTTCCCTCCCTATTTTTTTATTTCTCTTTTTGCTTTCTCATTATTCTTACGCTCTTGACTTCGTACGAAAAGTTTTCTGATAATAAAAGGAACTGAGTTTTCTTAAATTTTCTTTTAAAAAATAACGTTAGTTACTATCATTATTAACTACCTGATGAGACATTCTTCCTTCAATGTCGAAACAAGATGTAAAATTTTGTAGTTGATTGTAGTTTGCACATGTTCTAAAGTATAATTTATAAAAAATATTCATTGCTCTATTTTTATATTAAGCACTCTTTTAAATTAATGTTTTCAACGTTGCAAATATTTTCTTCGTTACTTATTAATTTATATATATATATATATATATATATATATATATATATATATACACATATATATACACACACACACACACACACACACACACACATATATATATATATATATATATATATATACATAATGGCGGCATGATGTTCACTTGACCCGATTTTAAAATTGTAAAAGCTTAGTGGACGAGTTGTTGGATTATCTGAAAATAACCTTATGTATTAATAGCCGATATATAATAGCTAAAAGTATAAGTAATACCATTGCTGTAAGTACTGCGGAGGCTGTAATAGGGTTTTCTGTGATGAATATAATTTATGATTTAAGTTATAAATGTGGCAAATCCTTTCGTCATAAAATTGATTGGTTTTCCGTTAGATGTTTGAGACTGCAGTGATTCAGTTCAAATGTGAGTAAGAAACCATAACACAGCCGATAACACTAGAGTAAAAAAGCATCATACTTCTGAAGAAAAATATGATGAGAACAGAATTTCAATCTGGAAATATCTTAATTAATAAATCTTTTCTATTAAATTATCAAAATGATTGAATTCTCTTTGATACTATAAAATAGTGGTTCTCAAACGATACGTCCTGTGTCTTTCACTTGCTATTTCCCCGCCTCATAAGTGTAGCGGAAAAAGATAGCAGGTGAGGCGGAATGACTGAAAGACAATCAAAGATTTAAAAAACAGTTTTTAAAAATTCATATGCCAAAAACAAATATGATTTTAAAATTTAAAATATCATTATGGATTACAGTATAAATAGTTATAAATATGTAATATTTTTGCATTATATCAACTATTAAGAATATAGTAACTAGCGTCCGCAAATTGGAAGAGAGAGTTATCAGTTCTGAATCCCTCTCTGCATTTTTGCGTTTTTTATGTATTTTTTATTATATAAATTTTAGTGTGCGCAAGAAAATTTAAAACCCGATAATTCAGCCGAGTGTAAACAAGTTAGGGGAACATCTACTATAAAGTGAAAAAATTGAAAAAAAAAATGCAGAATAGATTCCTAGATATTACCTGCCGTTATAGAACTAATTCCTGAATATTTTGGATGATTTATTTGGATAATATTATTGTATATACTCCTTAATATTATTGTATATACTCCATAATAATGATTCTACTTTCTATTTTTTTCATTCCGTGTATATATATTAATGTTCAAACAAATAAATTAAATAAGTTGGTTGTTAATTCCATTTCGATAATCTCCAGAATTTTTCGTAACATTGTCTGTTTACATTTGTTCACATTACGATATAGAGATGATTGTTTACGAGGAATCAGAAGATTTTGTTTATAAGGCTAAATTCGGCTTCGTCTACTCTGAAATCATTCGTGGTCGAGCTGTTAAGACAAACCAGATCAATTTATCGCTTCCCCTATATTGTTAGGGCTCGCAGGTTCGAATCCTGCCGAATGACACACATTATCGCAACAAAATTTATCGTAAATAATCAGGCTGGTAGAAATAAATATACTGTTTGATTATAAACAAAATATCTACTCAAATACAGATATCGATTAAAAACAATATTCTAACAAATAAATTATATATATATATATATATACACGATATTTTTAGGGAGCATGTATACCAATAACAAGTTTATGGTCCGTGTATCCAGTTTTTAAGATCTATTCCTAAATTTAAAATGCATTAAAAAAAATTGGATGGACATACTTAGTCGATATCCTTCAACTAAACTTATATATATATATATATATATATATATATATATGCGTGTGTGTGTGTTTGTGTCTGTGTCTGTGTCTGTGTATGTTTTAAATGCAAAAAATGAAAAGCATGTATGTAAAATCCCCAAAACAAGATCCTATTAATATTAATTTTATTATTATTAAAATAATCCAGATAGAGGGCTCGATATAAATAGTATTTCTATTTACAGAGCCAAATATGTATATCATATCAAATAAAATTCCGAAATCTACATACGTTGTATAGCTATTTCAGCGAGAAAATCATCCTTCTTCAGCAACGATCAAAAACAAACATGTTTTATTTCAAATATGGTAAAAAATTCACATTCCGGAAGGAGCCCAAAAACATATCCATACACAGAAGGTTTACATAAAAAAAAGTGTGTGTGTGTGGTGGGTGGTGCGGAATTTAAGAAAGAAAAACTTTTAAAAAAATGTGTCGTCCAGATTAGATACCGAGTGGCAGAGAAAGAGATTCAAGCCTCGATATTAGAAGAAGACTTTTAGATTACGTCTGTATTAAAGAATAAAAAAATCAATATTTAAGTGGTGGGGGTAAAAGAGAGGGGAAAATGGGGGAAACGGGAAGAGTTTAAGGAGAAATAAGACATAAAAAAAAGAAATAAAGAAGTGGAAAATCATCTGTAGCCATAGTAACGAATACCGGCTTCAGATGGTGAAAGGAAGGAAAAGAAAATGAAACAGGAGGAAAGTAGTGAAAGGAGACAATATATTATATATTTAGGTCTGTTATATAGAGAGAGCGCGATGGATAAATTTGTAATTTAAATTAAACAAAAAGGAAAATAATACTGACATCTTAATTTTACAGATATATTTATCGCCCGGTTCACACTCCACCCACATCTATTGAACAGGTTAAGAGGCTCAATCCTTGTTCCCTGTTTAGGATGTGGTTTCCGGCTTTCTCTTTTCCAATCTTTTCACTATTACGTAGCCCCCTGCACATCAGTGGCGTTACCGCCTTGCTCGGGGTGATACGATTAAAAAAAAATATTTATCAAAATTACGCAAAAATACTATAAAGTAAATTAATTCAATATAATCAAAATTGGTTTCAACCACGGCCCCTACACGACCTTCGAATATCCTGCATCTTTTTTGGAGAGTTTCCTTGTTTAGGTTGGTAAATGTTGCCATAATCTTTGGTGTTATAAAGAGATGTGTTTGTTTCCCACTCAAGTGCGCCCCACAGACAATAATCAAGGCAGCTGCAGTCTGGGGAGTTAGGTGGCTAGATGTAAAGGGTAATGTGGCCGTAGAAATTATGACAGCCATGACTGTGTTCTCCTGCTTGTATGACATCGTGCAGAGTCCTCTTGATAGACATAGAGTTTTCCAGCAGCCACACTCTTGACCTCTTCAAGGCACTTGATGTTGGCCTCCGTATTGAGTCTGGAGCCTTCACCAACAAACGGGGAAGTTCTTTTCTCAGCAGAACGATCAGACTGAGTTTTCCGAGATGCCGTACCTTCGTAATCACCATTAGACTCAACAGGCTCTTTTCGAATCATCTGCACTTTCCTCAGATTGACACCCAAACGCACTAAAGTATTCGTATTTGAACTTCCGGTGCGAATACTGTTTCTGGCGGAATGAATTGCGTCATGGTGTTCTTTTTCGCACAGACGGTTCCCAACTGACCCTACTATACTGTACCGTCGACAAAATAAAAAAGCAAACAGAAAGAATCACTGAATTGCAAAAATTTTCGTAAAGCAAAACCACCAATAGTGCTGTGCATGAAAATGATAATATGATTTATACTGCTTTTAGATTTTTTACTATAGAACTGGACTGGCATTAGGCAAAATTGAAAAAAATATTCATATTTTAATTTATATTTATGAAAAAGCCTTCATCTCTATTTTGCTTTAAAAATTATGTTTGTGTTGATTTAATAATGGTATTAAGTAAGTTGTTTTAAATAATTACCGAAAATGAAAAAATCAGTTGTAGATCATAAATACGATCTCAACATGTAAATTCCCCAACTTTCAATAAGCAAAAAAATTTTATTCATACATTCATCATATCCTCTAATAATTAATCTCCTATGACATACACAGATTTATTGACTCTTTTTTCTCTCAAGATTCTACACTATTAATACTATAACAACAGACAAATTATTTTCATGTTAACATCGAAAAAGAATAAATCCTTGCATTTGTTTATAAAAAAAAACACACCAAAAAATAACTAGCAACACTGCAGTTATTTTCATTTCAGCCACAACCTCATTGGCCCAGTGGATAAAAGCATTGGTTGAATCCAGTGATTTAACCCAAAGGGTTTTGAGTTCAATATCTGGCTACAACAGAAATGAACAAAACTTTAAGAGTTGAGTTAAAGAGGGATAACTGATAGTTAAGACATCTTCGGAATACCATAGCAGAAGCATTTATTTAATGATGATCTAAACCTCTATGGGACAATATCCAATAAAGCATTGGTACATGAATTTGCTGATACAGTAATCGTGAGTTCAATCCCTGTTCTCCACTGCTCATAGTTATTGTTTCAAGTACACATTACCCAGCCCAAGAATTGAACCTATAGAATTACATAGTCTAGTGGAATAAAGCGTTAGTTTTTTTCAATACCAAAATGGGTATCTGCTAACTTTCAAAAAAATATTGAACAGAACCCTTTATTTCAGCTGGATATATCTTGTTCTCAATCCAAAAAGATGAGTGGATGCCATATGCACTTGATGAAAACTGTAATGTTTACCAACAAAAATAAAAATGAGGTTTCTAAAGTTTTGGTGATGAGAAGTTATCATCATTTAAACTCAGGCTATTATCCTCGTCTTTGTTGTTATTATCACAATGTTTCAGTTACGTCTATTCAGTCTATGTCTGCATGAGACAATAGCCTTGTGGATTAAAGCATTGTTCCATGAATTTGGTGATATAGAAATTGTTAGTTCAATGTCTGAGCCAGAAAGTACAGACTTAGGCTTAATAGAAACAAGTTTAGCAATAATGAATAATAAGCAAAAATCAGTATACATAAGAACAAAACTAGTTATCCCTAGACATGGACAGTGAAATAAGAACAATCAACCCTTGTAGATTAGATTAAATAAAGGGCCCAGTTTGAAATTCCTTGAAGGTTACCAAAATCGATAATCACTTGATGAAAGCCATAGGGCTCAACAACCAAAATAAGGTGATAGCAACAACAAATATGAAGATCATAGTCCGCATGTAAATAATAAAGTAAAGAAGAGGATGTTAGTCAGAAATAATCAGGGAATTGTAAAAATGACCAAACTCACAAATTCCTACTCTAAGTAAATTCATTGCTAAAAAAAAAAACCCTAAATCCTCAAACTTTTAGTTTATATTTTACACACTATCACCATAGATTAAATAAATTGTTTAGTTCTAAATATTCCAGTCTCCGGTCAGCACAATGGCTAAAACGTTGTGATTACAACAAAAAAGATTAGGGCTTAATGTGCGTTGGGGTTCAGTGGATATCGGCTCAGAACGAGAAATCGGGGAGCCGAGTTCGAATTCCAGTTGAATTCGTTGTATACATTTACACACAAATACACTTGGGAAAGGTATTAATTCGTCGCTTCTCCCTCCAGCTATGGGTCAAGTATCAGGACAGTATCTATAGGTTTGGTTGGCAGCCAGCCTACCGCAGAAAGTAATGGTAACCTACTGCTGGAAAATCATCTGCCTAGTCGCTCAAGTGTGTACCACGTATGCAACTTAACTGACCGACTGATACGCAGATGACACCATGCCGATGCCAGACACAGAAAAAAAAACACTGGAGAATGAATTGTAGACAGTGCAGTGAAAGAAAGAGGGAAGAAAGTAATAATTATAAGAAGGAATATTTATGGTCGTAAGCAAAGGAACAGCTGCAAACTGGTGATATCGAAAATCAAAGAAATATATCTAAATATCTCAGAAATATTTGTCTATATTTCTGTGATGAAGTATTGTAATCATTTGCATTAGTTTTCGAATTCCAGTTGAATTCATTGCAATCATATACGCGCAAATACCCTTGGGAAAGGTATTAATCCGTCTCTTCCTTCCAGTTATGGGTCAAATAACAAGACAGATTGGGTTCTATAGCCTTGGTTGGCAACCAGTCTACCGCAGAAAGCAATGGCAACCTACTGCGGGATAATCGTCTGCCCAGTCAGTCAGGTCTCTATCGAGACATGATCGCCCAAGCGTGTATCACGTATGGCACTTTAACTGACTGACATTCTTTAAACAATTGTCCTCAGCTTTGTTGAAATATTCACGTCATTTCGGCCGTGTTCTTTTCAGCTTTCTTCGGTGATTGACATTTTATTCCGTTCGCTGGAGTAGATTGTTCTCCTTTCATAAATAATTCCGGATGTTTCAGTTTTCTCCCTTCATCTCAATTCCCTATGTTATTTGTTCACCACTGATGAAGCCAAGTATTCGACTCACAACTCTTTGGGTCAAGGCACTGGATCCAATCAACACGTTTATCCACTAGGCCATGTGCCCTTAAAATTACGCTAACCTGAAGAAGGTTGGAGCATACAACAACCAAAACGTCGTGAATATCGCAACAAAGATAAAGACAATAATCCGAACAATGTAAATAATCTCGGGAATGTTTTAACAGACGACAGAAAATGTGACAACGAAATCCGAAGCTGCATTAGAACAGCAAAAGATAAATTTAATATCGACCCCCACCTATAGGGCAATGAATGCTGAACAATTTCTCCACGGATGAAGAGGAGTCATGAGGTGACAAATGAATGTTGAGAATACCATGGACGGAGAGTGTGAGCAACGATGAAGTTTTAAGAAAGGAAAAAAAAGGCAGGTGACAGAAAGAAAAAGTTGAAATGTTTTGGACGCGTAATGAGATCGGCTCGGAAAGAGAAATCGGCGACCCGAGTTCAAATTCCAGTTGAATTCATTGCATTCACTCGCGCGCAAATACCCATGGGAAAGGTATTAATCCGTCTCTTCCTTCTAGTTATGGGTTAAATAGCAGGACAGATTGGGTTCTATAGCCTTGGTTGGCAACCAGTCTACCGCAGAAAGCAATGGCAACCTACTGCGGGATAATTTTCTGCCCAGTCAGTCTTTCCGAGACATGATTGCCCAAGCGTGTTCCACGTATGGCATTTAACTGACTGACTGAATGAGAAAAGAGGGCATGAAGAATTTGGCACACACAGCAGATACTGAAGACGAGATGGACAGACGGAAGCAGTGAGTAACCTACCTTGCAAAAAATGGATGGTAGAACAGGAAGGAGGATGCGTAAAAAAGGATAATCATTTCTAAGAGCAAAAAAGGATAGGGATTTTTAAAAAGCCATGCTTGTTCACAATATGAAGGGACACGGATATAAAAGATATAAAAGCACTGGACGTGGCGTAATGGTTAGCAAGATTGTCTCGTTAGCAGCATTACAATTTAGGAGTGAGTTCAATCTTCACTGGGTGCTTTTACTTTCAGCCTTGTGCCACATCTATGCTACGCTTAGAAAATCATTAGGGCATTTCGACGTGGTGCAATGTTAACAACTACGACCGAGTAGTGAGTTTGATCCTCAGTAGGGGCTCAGTGCTTTCGACGCTTATTATAGATAAATAAATAGATATTTCCAGTTGCGCGCGGCACGTAAGAGCTTTGAAAGAACGCTTCTTTTCCAAAAACAACACAAGAAAAATACGTTGCATTTTAAAACACAACAACCTCGAGAATGGCCTGAGTTTGAGGTTTGTTTAACGGCTTATCAAAGTCTCTGGGTCATTTAATGCCCAAAAGGTAGGCTTTTAAGTTATTTGTTTAATGTTTGGATATTGTGAGAACGTTGATTTAGTCAAATTTTGATGAAATTTTTTATTTTTTATTTTAGAAAAACTGAAGATGTCTTCTAGCTTTGTATTAAAAAATGTATTGCTGGTAATAATTTTTTTCCTTCAAAAATGTATTTTTATGTATATATTTCTATAAAAGTCTATTTTTATACTTTCATAGTGTTTTGACCCTAATTTGGGCGTTAACTATTTACCCATAGCTGGGACTCTAGAAGGTGCTACCACTCCGGATCAGGGTGGACCTGGGAACAACAGTAATTAGTAGGTGATTCCATGCTCCTCACAACCTCACAATCAGAGGCCTTGCTGCCGGATGCAGTTTACCGTCATAATCAGGACCGAGAATGGCCAAAGAAATAGCTGAATGCGCTTAGAAAAATGATTACAGAACTTTTTTACATTCGTTATCTCCAGCAAAAAAAGAAACTTGATAGAATACTAGCAAAATTAAATAAAAAATCAATCAAATATTCTTTGTCCGTCATTTTCAACAAATC
The DNA here is from genome assembly GCA_037127315.1 of Ascarosepion bandense. Lineage (NCBI taxonomy): Eukaryota > Metazoa > Mollusca > Cephalopoda > Sepiida > Sepiidae > Ascarosepion > Ascarosepion bandense. Next base: position 1,163,858 of record JBBBDQ010000885.1, on the reverse strand, counting down.
ATGTGCAAAAGAAAGTTTGCTGCTCATATATAATTCCCGCAAAAATGACAGTCCGCCACTACAGTTTCCTGCACGTGAATGCAATCATCAAGAAGTTAGTCTTTCTGATAATTGCATATTAAGCATAATATTACACCCCCGCCACTAAAACGTGGATGTGACACAAGGTCGATGTTTTATGTGGGTCGTTCAAACGTGTGCGCTCGGGAAAGAGCTAAAACTAGCCCAGTCCTCGCAACCACCGGTCTCGCTGGCTTCGGTGGCGACCACCGATCTACTCCTTTAGTGCAATGGGGTTGCGACGCTTCGGGACACTGCTCCCCGGGATCAGGCACCGATCAGTATAATTTTTATATATATATAAATTTTTCTCAAATGCATGTCTGTCGTCGGACACAGATACAACGGAGCCGCACTCTACCCCAGAACAGAGACGCAACTAAGAGATGATGATTCCCAACCGCCACAAAAGTGGTAGTTAAGTATATATATATATATATATATATATATATATATATATATATATATAAGTATTGTGCTTGACAGGACCTTACAAAGAATTCCTGAACAATGAGTCGTCTCAAAGTTACATGATAGCGTTTTTTTGCTTTAAATCAAAAGGTAGTGTCAGTATTTAGAACTGAAGTGATTGTAATAAAATGTGTCTGTAATCAGGACTATCAGCACTAAAACGACGGATAGTTAAGTCACTGGCATGAGGAATAATCTTATACAGGGTACGATGGGTAAATATATATTTTTAATTTCGAGCATGCGCGGTGTTTTACTATGCAATATGGCAGTGAATGCTAGATAATTTTTTAACAGAGGAAGAAGTTAATTGGGACAACACAAATGTGATTCTACAGAAGAATGCTGGGAATATGCTTTATCTACCATTTTATTATGTAGCTAGTACTATTTTATTAGAAGCAGAGAAAAAAGCTTCGAACTGCTCTGTAACATCAATCCTTTTATATGGTAGTGAATGCCTTACAGAGGAAGAAGAGACTTGAAGCATCAGAAATGTGGTTCTGCAGAAAGACAGTGTTTGTGAAAAACAAAAAAGTTTTGAGGAAAATAGGAATGGAAAGACGACTTGTGCTTAGAATAGGAAAGAAACAATTGACAATTTCTAGAGCAGATAGTTAGTAAGGGGCATGAAGACTTTGACACTCACAGGGCATATTGAAGCCGAGACAAACAGAGGGAGGTAGAAGGTAGATTACGTGATGAGCTTATATAAATGGATCGCAGAATATAGAGAGCGAAAGGCAAATATTGCTAAGCACTAAAAAGGATAGGAAGTTGTGGAGAGATGTCTCTCCACAACTTCCTATCCTTTTTAGTGACCATCTATATTCTGAAGAGAAACAGCACTTAAAAGAAGATAGGTTTTATCCCCCCCCCCATCCACGGATGTCTTTTATTCTATTTTTTCTTATTGCTTTTTGTTTTCTACTTCATCTGTTTTTCAAACTTTCTTTGTTGTTTTTTCGAACTTTCTGGGTTTTTTTTTATTTCTTCTCTAATTGCTATTTTATAGCGTATAGTTTTCTATTTTCCCATCCACTTTATCTTCCTTCGACTTCTTCTCTTCATTTCTATTTCACTTTCTTTTAGACTTTGTTTTTGTTTGTTTATTCTTCTAAAATCCTCACTTCTCGCAACGTTCTCCAGGTGTCTCCAACCTCTTTCCCATCTCAAACTTTCACTTCTTGATACGCGTTTTACATTTGTGCTTATACATGCACACATTCATACGAGAGAGAAAATGACTTCTTTCTTCTTTTCTCACAAACTTGCACACGTACGTCTTGCTGCTAGTCCCTTTTCAAGTCTTTCATTTTTGACGGTTTTACATTCCAACCACACACATTGAATTCTAGCGTTTGCCTCACTTAAAGATATCTTTTTCTATCTTTCTATCCATACTTCCCATCTCTTGCCACCTCTCCATTTCTAACTTCCCTCCCCATGCTTTTAAACCTAAATTAATATTTTTTTAAATCGATCAAAATTCAATTTATCTTAAATATGAAGCTTTGATGTTTGACAGTACCCGTTCACTTGCTCGTCACTTCACACCCTCGACGAATCAACCAATCACTTCCCGTCTCTCCTGAGCATGCGCATTGTGAACAAATACGATTGTGCATTGCGTATTCACATCGTACTGCATATGCGCGTGGGTGGATGGAAGCGTGCAAATGATTTCTCGAGCAGCTGAACCGTTGCGGGGGTGGGGATTCACCAAGGCAGAAAAAGATTTAAGCAAAATTTATATTCTAGATTTATCAAAATTACAGCTCAATCCCTAATAAAGAAGTTTGTTTCGTGCAGGTTACTTGTTTAATCGTAATTCATGAACAATTTTAAGACTCGAACCAGGCGATACCTGCAAAGATAACTGTGAACTGGTTGCTTTACGACAAAATTATACAAGGTGTGATATTTTAATTCCTGAAATGGCCGCAGCGTGTCTTTGAAGTTCTGAGACCATCGACCCCTTAATGGAGATTTTGAACCGTAATTCACACGAGGCATACACAAAAAATATAAAAGATGATTTTTTTTTATTTAAGGGTAGAAAATTATTTGCTCTTTTCTTTCCACATTGTCTCCACCTAAGTTTTATTTTAGTTTTACGTTTCGTTATTTCTCTTTCTCTTCATATATTAGACGTATTTGTTCTAATAATAATAATAATAATAATAATAATAATAATAATAATAATAAAGACCTGGAAATTGAAATAGAAAAAATGTGGAAATTGAAAACAAGAGTTGTGCCAGTGATAGTAGGTGCACTTGGAATGATAAAAAATGGAACAAAACAACACATTGAAAGAATCCCTGGAAACCCCAGCTTAAGAGATATACAAAAAATTGTCTTATTAAGTACAGCCCACACACTAAGGAAAACTTTATCTATGTAATGCTGGGGATGATAGGGAAGATAGAAAAACATGAAATGAAGCCATAACAACCCGCCACTACCTGCCTTAGGTCTCCCCGCAGACTTGGTTGGTAGCGAGACCAAAGCAGAAATCGAAATATGATGAAAAATGACATAATAATAATAAAAAGAAGAAGAAGAAGAAGAAGAAGAAGAAGAAGAAGAAGAAGAAGAAGAAGAAGAAGAAGAAGAAGAAGAAGAACCAACTACTGTGGCAAAAAAAATGAAATAGAAAGCTAAGGATAAAGCTCTTGAACAGATAAAACAACGCAGCGTCTTTTCACTAGGAACTTTCAGTCAAATATTATATATAATAATGTGGATCCAAATGCAGGTTCTGTGATAAATACCAATAAACAATAGACCATCTAATTTCAGGATGTTCTGAACTTGAATATAAAAATTGTCACGATAGAGTGGGGCAATATTTACATTGGACAATGTACAAACACTATGGAAAATATGTAAACAAACACTGGTATGAATATCACCCAGCACCGGTTACAGAAATTGAAAATGTCATCATTCTATGGGATTACACCATCTACATAGACAGAAAAATTGAAGCCATAAGCCGGACATTATTGCTAAAAACAAAAAAGAAAAAACTTGATATGGCTTGTCTAGCGGATCGTAACATTGCAAATAAGGAATTCGAAAAACTTCAAAAATATAAAGACATGGAAATTGAAATAGAAAAATGTGGAAATTGAAAACAAGAAAAGTACCAGTGATAGTAGATGCACTTGGAATGATAAAAAATAGAACAAAACAACACATTGAAAGAATCCCTGGAAATCCCGGCTTAAGCGATATACAAAAAAGTGTCTTGTGAAGTACAGCCCTTAAACTAAGAAGAACTTTGTCTATGCAACTCTAGGGATGTTAGAGAAGATAGAAAAAACATGAAATAGACCCATAACTACACACTACAACCTGCCTTACGTCTTTCCGCAGACTTGGTAGGTAGTGCGACCATAAAAGAAATCGAATTATGAGGAAAAATGACATAATAATAATAATTTGTCGAGCGATATCTGCCCTAGAAAGTTTGTGCCTATATGAAAAGAAAACCGAAAGAAATTCGTAGGAACCCAGACCAGTTTGCAGACACAGAGCTTGCAACAATTTTTTACATGACTTTACAATAATCAAAATTATTCGCCTAGACACTGTGATCAGAAACCACAACAGCGTAACGTTCTTTATTATTGACATGGAAATTCTTTCAGATTGTAATGTATCTTTAAAAATTTTCAAAAAAATTATCAAGTATCTTAAAGTAGAAATCTCAAACATGTATCACATGAGACATCAATCATTCCAGTTGCAATTAGGGCCTGGGTTTGATTAAAAAACAATTCCGATAGACAAATGAATGGATCTATGGCAGTACATGCTTTAAAGAAATACAAAAAAAATGTTTTCACAAGCATAGCTCACCCGCTACGAAGTGCATTTTCTATATAAAATGTGTTTTTCTTCTTCATGTACTGTGTCCCTTCAGGATGTAGACGATCATGGACATCCACCTGGCTCTGTCACTTGTCGCTCTCAATATTTTTCTCTTAGTATCTCTTCTAAATCTAGCTCCGACATCCATTTGGTCAAACCTAACAAGTATGTCTCACGCTGCTTTCCCCTGTCTCTCCTTCCCTATAACCGACCTGTGAGTATTAAATTCTCCAGGTTCTCCTTCCTTATTGCATGTCCCAGGAACCTCATTTGTCTCTTCCTGATGTTAAGTATGAGTTTCCTTTGCGTTTGCATTCTTTCCAACATCTCATCGTTGTTAGTCACGTGCTCAGTCCATGGTATCCTCAGCATCCTTCTGTAGAGCCACATTTGTTCTGACTCAAGCCTCTCTTTCATCCTTGAAGAGATCGTCCAACATTCACTGCCATATAGACGGACATATATCACATAGCAGTCCAGTACTCTTTTCTTTGCTTTCAATGAGATTTTCCTGTCTTTCAGTACGTTGGTTAGCTTTTGAAATGCGTCCTTGGCCATGCCAAGGCGTCTTTGGATCTCGATGTCGCACTTTCCATCCTCTGTCAGAACACTTCCCAGGTATTTAAATTTCTTTACTTGTTAGACAAAAACAGTTTAAAACCAAACAATATTTTTTATTGACTATCCCTAGAGGGTAAATATAGTGTTATATATAGGAAATGAGTAAGACCGTATCACCAAAACACTCTACTGTTGTAAAGAACATGTGACGCTGACCTCGTAGCCGCTCAACGAATTAATAATGGCGAATGATTAATAAAGTGCAGGACCATGCAAGTTGTCGGACTATATATGCCGAATTAAGGAGGTCGTATTGTAATATGCCTTTTTATCGAAGTGGTTGACATCCTTAATGGAGAGTAGTGTTCTATCCTAGGCCCGACGATCTTTCTGATCTTCATAAATGATCTCCCAGACGTGATCAAATCCCAAGTAGGCATCTACGCAGATGACACCATCATTTACTACCGCATAAGTGAGAAATCTGGCTAAGCGGACAAACCTCGCTGCTGATCTTGAGAAGGTCCTCCACTCAGTGGTGGACTGGGGTAAGAAGTGGCTTGTAAATTTCAATGCTTCTAAAACGAAACTGCTATCTGCCATCTGTAACTATCACAGGCAATCTCTCCTGGCACACCATAAGCATGAACCAAGCGAGTCTCCCTGAAAGCCATGTACTGCGCCTCCTCGGCTTACACCCTATCTTCCTACCACAAGTAGAATCATTACATTGAGTCAATAGCTAAATCCACTGCTACGAAGTTTAGATCACTGTGTTGGGCCAGGAAGTTTTTCCGCCTGAATCCATCTTGCACATATACAAATCAACCATCCGACCGTTGTCAGAATACTGTTGTCATATCTGGTCAGGCTGAAATTTACACGAGATTTCTTTCAGCACCAAGTCACTTTAAAACATGCTTAATAATAGCGAAATGGGCATAGTGTAAGCTTTTATCAGGTAAATGTTCAGTATAGATAAAATTATAAAAACTTAAAATCTACATACATGGCTGTCATTGAATATCAGTATTAAAAATCGTTTTTGCTTGTGTTAGTGACATTGGTGGGGGTAAAAAAGACACACATCTCGGGTAATATAGTTGCTGTAAATAAATAAAGACGCTCTCACGCAGTTTTCCACCAACAAGAAAATGACTCCGCCACATTGCATCTTCGTTTTCACTCGTGTTGGTTCTCACCAAAAATCTGTCTAAAGAGCCGCTGCTAGTGCGCAAGGGGGAAAAAAAGATAAAACAAATGCCACGGAAAAACTGAGGATACAAATCATGTTTCCAATATTAGGGGTTTTATTCAGATATTCGTTTCCTCGGTTTGGGTTGACAGGTATGTGACGCATGTAAAAACTCCTGCTGAATCGAACTAACTTTTCATCTCTTCTCTTTGATTTTTCTTCCTACTAACTCTCTCAGTCATCTAAGTGTCATACGCGATACAGGCTTTGGGTGATCATGTCTCGAAAGAGACATGACTGACTGGGCAGAATATTACCCCGCAGTAGGTTGCCATTGCTTTCTGCGGTTTACTGGTTGCCATCCAATGCTATAGAACCCAATCTGTCCCATTATTTAACCCATAACTGGAGGGAAGAGACGGATTAATACCTTTCCCAAAAGTATTTGTGCGTAAGTGAATGTAAGGAACTCTCTACCGATCTCAAAGCAGGGACGTTGACAACACGAACAGGTGACAACGAGACTACCCCAGGGACGGTCTGTGCCCTAATCAGATCAGAAATTATCTTCTCGATCCCACCTATGAAAGTTAATATAGACTAGTAACCAAAAATTATCACTATCCGGCTTGCTGGTACTGGATCCCAAAAGCTTCCCTTTATAAATTTATTAGTTAGCTTCTTTTAAGTCACGTGGATGCCGCTTACAAGACCCAACTTTATTCGTCGTGTTTATAAAAACCTGAAACACTTGATAAAATTCCACTTTCCTCTATTATGTAGGTATCCCAACTATAGAATCACAAAGACAGCTCTCTTCACACTTTAACTTTTTTCTCACTTTTTGCATATATATCGTCAGTCGGCGATTCTACCTCTGAGCTCTGGGCGTTCGGTCGAAGGAGGCAGACTTTTTAGCGTGTATATTATCATTATAGACGCCCAATAGCTGAGTGTTCTAATTCATTGCTGAATGAACGATGAGTAGAGGCCAGAGGAGCTACTGTTTCATTTACAACATATTCGAAGACAGTCTCTCATTATCTTGTTTTTCTCCTTTATTATCATTATTAATATTTCAGGGGTGACATTGCTCCTGCCACAAGCCGATTATCTTGGATTTAGTGGTTGTAATTTTCATGTTTGGAAGAGTTTAATTTTTTTCGGGTTCAGGCGACAAAGAGATTGCTGGTAGAATTGCAAACTTAGTAGATTCTTATTCCTACAAAAGTTGAAAGTTCTTGCGTAAAAGAAAGCATGAACCCGCTATGCAACAAAAAATTTGAAAAATCTGTAACTTCCGTTAGTCCGTCTGTCAGTCCGACACACCCTCTAAAATAGCCATATATTGACCGAAACTAAATTTTGGAGAGAAGTGCAAACCGGTAAGGGAGTAAAAAAATGTAATTGGGCTTACTAGGGTGCAAAATTTAGTATAATAAATTTTTATAATTTTTTTTTTTAATCATTTCACCCCGAGCAAGGCGGAAACGCCACTGATGTGCAGGGGGTTACATAAATGTAAAAAGATTAATTAGAAAAGAGTGAGGAGTACAAACGAGTTAGAAAGCTGAGAAAGCAGGTGCGATGACAGATACATAGGTGGAGAGAAAGAGAAGGTTATACAGCGGAGGGGAGAGAGCTAGAGGCCAGTGGTTAGTAGATGAGTATTGACTTTGCATTTAAATTTCTGGAGGTTGTAGCCGTCAGGAAAGCAAGAATACGGGAGTGAGTTCCACAGGCGGGAAGTGCGAGAGAGGAAGCTGCAGGAGTAGAATTGTCGTCTGCGTTTGGCTAACCTGGCTGTGAATGGGTGGGACCCAGTTGCCAGTCTGGTTGCACGAGTAAACACCTGTTGAGGAGGCATCAGTGACTTAAGCTCGTCCGAGCAGAAGCCATGGAAGTATTTATAGAAGAGACAATGGGAGGCCACATTTCGACGATGGGGAAGTGGCTGCAGTCGAGTCGCCAGATCAGTACCTATCACATTACAGACTCTCCGTTGGAGCTTGTCAAGAACACTGAGGAGAACGGCAGGGGCACCTGACCATAAATGGCAGCAGTACTCCATGCACGGACGGATGGTTGACTTGTATATATGCAGGATGGATTCAGGTGGAAAAAACATCCTGGATCGACATAGTGACCCAATCTTCTTAGCAGTAAATAAAAAAAGTTTTATTATTTAACTTACAAAATACTCCCACATTCTTTTTAAAACAGTTTAATGATGAAAATAACAAATACGTATTCAACAAAAAATGCTATACTAGTTTATGCATATTTTTTAAATATATATATATATATATATATATATATATATATACAAGAATCCAGTTTCCAGTTCGCCCTGCGTTTGTGAGAAATATAAACAAATCCCAAGACCAAAAGCTTCAATAAGTTGGAATTTGGCTCCAAAAAGAAATATTTACTCTTGGCCAGTTGTATGTTGCATGCTCAGGAGTAAGAAATATTAAGAATTTATTCTTTGCTGTTAAAAATAAAAAAAGATTTTTTAAAAATATAATTTTTACCATGAAGTTTGATGTAATTAAATTAAATTAAAGAAATTGTAAAACCAGTAAGTAGGGTTTTTGTCAAAGTATATTTCCGGACAAGTCAGCTAATTTAAATTTCATCGATTGGTTTTCAAAATTGAACGAAATGTAGAATTTGTAAACCTTGAGAAAAAATGTTCGCGATAACTTCAACAATACTAAATACTATGAGGATTTTAACTCGCTTCGGTGTCTTGCAAAAAAAATTCTCTTTAAATAAGAACTGAACAGACAAGCCTTGTGGGGCGAATTTGACTTAGTCTTTTGAAATTAACTCTTGCTGCCTAAATATAAGTGACATATAATGTCCACTGGGCGAATATTTCTCTAAAAACTACCTTTTGAATTTTTCAGTTTAATATAATGGTTAGAATAAATTTCATTTTTTACGTTTTGGCAGTTGATTACTTAATTTTAAATTGACAAACCGATTCAATTGTCACTTAGAAAAAAACTACTATTCAAATACTTAAACTTGTGTAAATAGTTAATTTAATGAAATGTTTTCATTAAATGCGTATAACTTTCGTATTTTTTATTAATATATTATATGTGGACGTAGGTCTGTGTATTTGCAGCATCTTAAAAAGTTCTTTATTGAGAGAGTTATGGAGGCAAATATTTATCAGTTCTTATTTAATCAAGTCAATTTTCATCTTGTTGTCATTTCCATTTTGTTTTGCTTACTCTTTGAGCGAACTCAAACAGTCTTCCTAAATGGAGAGGTGCTGGCGGTCTGTAAAATATGAATTATACATATAAAGAGACAGACAAGTATTCAAAGATGAAAAGCAAAAACATAACGGTAGACAAAAAGATAAAATATGAAATAGAGTTTGATAAAAAGAAATCAGTAAGTAAAAAAAAGAGGAATTAAAAAGATATCACAAGTTCAAAGCTTTGATATGTTGTTTATGTAAAGAATCGACAAAACACAGAGAATGGTGTGTAAAAATACATGAGAAAGCGTTTGCAAAGATAGACTCTTGTTTTGAAAGACAAAAACGGTAAGATCAGTTCAGAAGAAAACACTTCAGTTTTTCTATATTTTCATCTGTATTTGTCTATCTAAATATATTTACAAAGCTTAGTTTAGTTTAGTATAAAAATAAAAAAGCAGAAGAAGTAAAAAATATATGTCGATCGAAAAGCTAACAAATATAAATAAAGGAAAGAAAATATGGTTATTTCGTTTATTAACACTCAAAATCATGGCTTTTGTCTCTACCACCAGCAAAAGTACACAACTATATGTTACACAAAGTTATATATATATATATATATATATATATATATATATATATATATATATATATATATATATATAATTAAATTTGTTTTTTATTCAAAATTAATTTAATTACCTTGCGACACGGAAATTTCTATGTTTCGAGAATTTACCTCGTTATAGCGACTCCGACTGACACCATATCGGTCGAGTTTTGATCCCGGCCTAAAGCAAGTAGATGTCTAGACACACTGATGAGCTTTGATAGAGCGAAACATGCTTGTATGTGGATGGCAAATATATATATCACAGTAAGAACAAATGGAGTAAAGATCCACAGTTCATAGCATTTAGTTTTTAAAAGTGCTCAATACAAAGTAGAGCAATATTATTTTGTAATATTTGTATTATAAATACTTATAATACAAACATTTTACATCGTTACACAAAAGCTGTAGTGTTTCAGTCCTGTTAATTGTATTTCATCAGGCAATAGTTTATCACTGGAGTTGGGAAAAGTTTTTATAGAAATTTTAAAACAATTCGTTACTCATTTTCAGAAAATAAGATGCCTCTCTGCCACTTAACTGTCAAAAATGGGTAACGAATTGTTTTTAAATATATTTATCGGTTTCAACCCAAGCAAGGCAGTAAAGTCACTAAAAGGTGTTAGAGGGCGTGAAATTTACTCCTCCCCGCCATTTAACTGTCGAAAATGGCTAAAGAATTGTTTTTAAATTTCCATATAAAATATTCACAACACCAGTGACCAACCATCGCTCGAGGAAGTACAGTTAACAGTACTGAAACACTACAACTTTTGTGTAGCGATGTAAAATGTTTTGCTTTTGTTATTTTTTATAACTACTTATAATAGGGCATGGAAGAATTAATGACACTACAATATACTCCCGCTCCAGTAAGAAACCTGTCGTGGCGGACAGACATAATCTCGCTGCTGACCTTGAGCGGGATCTACACTCTGTGGTGAACTGGGGCAAGAAGTGGCTTGTCAACTTCAATTCATCTAAGACCAAGCTGTTGTCTGTCAACCATTACAGGCAACCTCTTCTGCCTCCCATAAGCATGGACCAAGTGATTCTCCCGGAGAGTAATACACTACGCCTCCTCGGACTTACCCTGTCCTCAGACCTCAAATGGAACCACTATATTGAATCAATAGCAAAATCTACTGCTAAGAAGATTGGGTCACTATGTCGATCCAGGATGTTTTTCCACCTGAATCCATCCTGCATAAATACAAGTCAACCATCCGTCCGTGCATGGAGTACTGCTGCCATTTATGGTCAGGTGCCCCTGCCGTTCTCCTCAGTGTTCTTGACAAGCTCCAAAGGAGAGTCTGTAATGTGATAGGTACTGATCTGGCGACTCGACTGCAGCCACTTCCCCATCGTCGAAATGTGGCCTCCCATTGTCTCTTCTATAAATATTTTCATGGCTTCTGCTCGGACGAGCTTAAGTCACTGATGCCTCCTCAACAGGTGTTTACTCGTGCAACCAGACTGGCAACTGGGTCCCACCCATTCACAGTCAGGTTAGCCAAACGCAGACGACAATTCTACTCCTGCAGCTTCCTCTCTCGCACTTCCCGCCTGTGGAACTCACTCCCGTATTCTTGCTTTCCTGACGGCTACAACCTCCAGAAATTTAAATGCAAAGTCAATACTCATCTACTAACCACTGGACTCTAGCTCTCTCCCCACCCCTGAATAACCTTCCCTTTCTCTCCACCTATGTATCTGTCATCGCACCTGCTTTCTCAGCTTTCTATTGTTCCTTTCTAAATAGTTTGTACTCCTCACTCTTTTCTAATTAATCTTTTTACATTTATGTAACCCCCTGCACATCAGTGGCGTTTCCGCCTTGCTCGGGGTGAAATGATTAAAAAAAAAAAAGAAACATTAATAATGATTGAGAAGAGGAAAGAGTAAGACAGTAGATAGCGCTTGACATTGCATTTCAATTTTTGCAGTTGACTGAAAAGTATAGAGCCGAAAGTGAAGTGCTTTTCCTAGCAAATATTTAATAATACTAATTATGAATTACCTCCTTTGAATTCATCTCCAAGAATGTTAATTTTTTAATTGTTTTAAATTTAATTTTTTTTATTTTCATGTAATTTTGTCTATTTATATTATACTCTTGATAAATTAAAAGTATTACCCTAGCATTGTAAGATTTAACTTTCACAAACATTAAGTAAACTTGACTTCAAATATCTTAATATTTCGGTAATATGCACATCATGACTGTGTATTGCATGAAACTCTGAGTCGTGCCACCGACGTATGATGATATGTATATTTATTAATATATATATATATATATATATATATATAGAGAGAGAGAGAGAGAGGGGGGATAGGGAGTTAATATTTGCTATATTTAAAGGGGGCAACAACTTAAATCAAGGGAGGAGCTACTAACTAACACCATGTTAGTCGCTATGGAGAGGCGGGTTCGCAGGAAGCAAAATGACAACTCCGACAGACCAGAAACAAAACAGAAATACAGCCTCTGCAACAAAAACTGTCACTCACGCATCGGTTTCTACAGTTACAGATGCCGATGCTTCAGCCAAGCAGACAACTAGGATGCTAACCAAGGTCAACCCTGACCGACGGCAGAGCGCTTAGTATCGGAGATTATTGGAACTTATATTTCACCAAAGGAATATGAAATGAATGAGCTTGGTTTGCTACATTGTGCGTGGCATGGTAGGTTTTAATCTTGAATTTTTGGACTGGTTCTACTAAGAAGTAGAGTTCATTTGAAGATTTTTCACGAAAATAGTGATAGAGCAGTGAGAGGTTTGCGACGTCTCGTCCGTGAGAAAGAAGTTGTAGGGTAGAAATTAATTCGGACGCTAAGAGCCTTTTGGATTACATCGTGAGTGGAAATCAAAGACTAGGTCGCTCCTACCTATAGTACTTCAGTACACCATTTTCAGTTTAATCTTCATCTTGTAAAGACAGGGAATATCAAGAGGAGAAAGGAAACTTGCTGGAGGGCTACAGGGAATCGGCTATTTTCATAATATCTTTATAGATGGATCGTATACACGAGTTCCGTTTAATGGCTGGGCTGAATTTAAGTCCCAATAGGTGCTCAAGGCACGAGGCCTCCCTGAGGGAGCAACCGTTCATCGATATTGGGGAAGGTTCTGGGTCTGATTGGTGATAGAGTTGGTCAATATTCCCATTGCTGCTGTGATAGATTTTAAATTCGTTTAAGCAGTCTTATGACGGAAGACTTATTTTCTTGCATTCTATCGCTATTTACATGGCAATTGTTCTGAGGAGATTAATATTTTATTTCCAAATATTCAAGGATAGACCGTGCCACTCTCATGGAATCTAATCAGTCTAATTTTCTCGGTGTTTAAATATAAGAAAAAGTTTTAATTCGGCGTTTTTTCTGAGAACTGTCACTGTTCATACATCCATGTGGATGATTCCCAGAAATCTACACATTTTAACCACTTCGAATCAAGGGTTAACCTTCGACTATACTCTTTGTCTTCATAATCTTCCCTCTCTAACACCTTTATTTTCCTTTCATATCAAACCTCCTTTCATATCAAACACCTCTTTCATATCAAACCTCCTTTCATATCAAACACCTCTTTCATCATTACCATTTCGAGTATAAGCGTCTAATTTGAATAATTTTGGGGCTGTGTATTGAATGAAATTTAGTAAAAAAAATGAAAATAAAAAACATCTCAAAATTAAAGCTAAAAATTATTTCGCTATATCCACTTAAGTCTCGCTTCATTAAATCATAGTACTATGAGATATCAATCATCCAACGTAGAATCTAGAGTAGAAATCACCTTTGTTAACGTGAGATCAGCGCAATTGGCTGCAAATTCATCGAACGTTAACATCCTTCCGGTCGTCGCCATTATCCACAAAATGAAGCTATCAATCTTTCCAAGAAGCATTGCTGACCACGCCAGGCCGGTGTCTTGACCTGGGGTTTCGATGATTAGCTTCGAAAAGCGTTGAAGCATTAACATTTGGATTAAATTGCATCGAGCGGTCAGTCGACAAATAGATCGATCAATCAATTAATCAGACCAGAATATGATCGATCACTACGGGCACGGAGACGTTCATCTGCAGTTGATTTGTTAAAATGGAAGACGACAAATTTCTCAAGTAAATCGAATTAAACACTTCTTGAGTCGAAAAATAATTGTAACTTTTAAGCTGCTCCTTCGGAGTAGAAATGTTAAATTGGTTAATTTGTTCTGGAACACACACACACACACACACACACACACACACACACACACACACACACACACACACACACAGAGGCATATATATATATATATATATATATATATATATATATATATAGATGCTGACGTTCGGATATATATATATATATATATATATATCCGAACGTCCGCATCACCGAATTTCTAAATAAAAGGATATGGTACATTCTAATGTTTTTATTTTTGATAATTGTTAATCTCTTGAAATTTCTCAATGTCTCGCACAGAAGAAACTGCAATTGGAAGAAAAAGGAAAATAAATCCTTTCACGTTACGTCATAAATTACAGATTACACTGTATTTATTTTCGACTCAAATGCTGTTAGACAATGGGCACATGTTTCTGAGCTATTTTTTTACGATGAATCTGAAAATCAAGTTCATTTTAACCCATCGCCTCACGTTTTCTCAGTAAAGATTGTTTTTGTTCAGCATAAAATATGCTAAAATACTCATTTAACAGTGATATGCCAGTTCCAAGTAGAACCATTCTAAAACGTGTTCAGGTGAGAATAATTTCTCTTAAGAGACAAAAAGAATACCAACAACTTAAAGTTCAGTCCAGAAAAAGTTTCCAGAAAAAAAGTTTTCATCAGCAGAAAATGAATCGCCATCCTGTTAAATTTTATCCCCATGAAGTAATAATTTTGATGGGTACAGAAGCACATAAGGGAATGCCAAAAAGCCAACAGATCACTTTTCAATTATGTTAATAAATATCAGGATGTCAAACTGCCCTGTATAAATTTTTGGTCAGACAAGATGCTGGTGATGTTGAAGATGGGTAGGAAAAGTGCCTAGTTGGCTATGACTATCTGAGGTTTGGCGGCTATTTTAAGCGCTGATAAAGAAAATTCTAATCTTGCTATTTCCAAATACACTCACCAAGTAACCGAACAACTCTCATTTATCAATATTCCTATGCAAGTTTTACAAAGACTGCATGACAATATAGGCCTCCGTAAATTCAAGTGTTATGATTAAATTCTTGGACAGTTTCAGGCTTAAAGTAAAAACTACTATTAAAAACTAAAATCGCTGTTCTTAAATGACTTCTAAGGAGATTCTTCTATAAAAAGTAGAGGAGAAACAGAAATCCTAAAGTTCTAACAAGCTGAGAACATTGATGGCGCAAGAACATTAATAGCGCAAGAATATTGAGGGCACAATTTTCTAGTGAGATATCTCTCATAAAATCAAGCATTTTCATGTCTGCTTATCTGAACTGAAATAACTTAGAGTTCATTTTGAAAATTATTTGGATACGTTTTCTTGAATAATAAATATTATTAACATAAACGAAATGTTTCAACTGTTATTTGCATATTTAAGCCGTGGCATACCTCTGTGAATTAGACAAAATAGAAATTATCTAGACTGAAAAAAATTGATGTGATGGGGCAAAATGAATTTGATTTTCATATTCAGCGTGAAAAAAAAAGCCCAGAAATGTCTACTCATTGCCCATTTGGTCAAAAATAATTGTCGATCGGTGTTCTCGAAAAAGAAGGATTTCAGAATCTGAATGAAACATTAAAATTTGCGCTTGAAGAAGATCCTCTGAATAGTTTCACTTCAGTCAGTCACACGTGATACACCCTCGGGTGATCATGTCTTGAAAGAAACATGACTGACTGGGCAGAAAATTATCTCGTAGTAGGTTGCCATTGCTTTCTGCGGTAGACTAGTTGCCAGCCAAGGCTATAGAACCCAATCTGTCCTATTATTTAACCCATAACTAGAGGGAAGTGAAGGAAGAATACCTTTTTCAAGGGTATTTGCGCATAAGTGAATACAAGGAATTCATCTGGAATTCGAAATCGGCTCCCCAATTTCTCGTTCCGAGTCGATATCCACTGCACCACAACGCACGTCACAGATGACAATAGACAAAAGAAGACACTAATGAATTACAAACGAATTTAACGGTAAAATCGCTTCAAAATGATTTGGATTGTCAAGATATAGAAGAATCAAATTCTTCCAAAAATAGAGAAAATGATGGAGAAAGCTACTGATGAGGTCGTCAAATTCGCGAAAAAAGAATCAAATTCTTCCAAAAATAGAGAAAATGATGGAGAAAGCTACTGATGAGGTCGTCGAATTCGCGAAAAAAAGAATCAAATTCTTCCAAAAATAGAGAAAATGATGGAGAAAGCTACTGATGAGGTCGTCAAATTCGCGAAAAAAAGAATCAAATTCTTCCAAAAATAGAGAAAATGATGGAGAAAGCTACTGATGAGGTCGTCAAATTCGCGAAAAAAAGAATCAAATTCTTCCAAAAATAGAGAAAATGATGGAGAAAGCTACTGATGAGGTCGTCAAATTCGCGAAAAAAAGTTTTGATCAGTAATACAGAATGTATAATTTGCAAAAATGCATTACTTAAAAAACAGCGAAAAGTAAGCGAAATGAAAAAAAAAAGACAATTAAAAATAAATTATTGAAATTAAAAAAATGGCAAAATATTATTTACTTTCGTGAGACACTTAATTTTCCGTGTACGGACAGTTAGGCAAAAGACAATTCGCCAACGGACAATTCACCGACAGAAAATTCACAGACAGGACAATTGGTTGACACTTTAAGTTTTTCAAGTTCAGACTCTCAAAAATATTTTTAACAGATTCTTTCTAAGCCCTTCAGTCGTCATCATTGAATTTGTCAAGAAAGAACGAGTAGGCAAAAACTATTATTTGAGGGATACGCCTAATTGTAGACAAAACAAG
This sequence comes from Ascarosepion bandense, assembly GCA_037127315.1. Classification (NCBI taxonomy): domain Eukaryota; kingdom Metazoa; phylum Mollusca; class Cephalopoda; order Sepiida; family Sepiidae; genus Ascarosepion; species Ascarosepion bandense. The sequence goes on along the minus strand of JBBBDQ010000885.1, from coordinate 1,146,865 downwards.
AGAATCTAAAAGATACTGGAGGTTTAAACAACGAAAACTGTGCAACGCAAGGCGGACACTCGTATCCACCAACGTCTGAACAATTCGCCGACAGTTTCTACTTTATATGTTGACTGTAACAGTCAAAGAAATTTTTTATTTTATTTTATTTTCCCATGTTTTATAGTTTTCCTTTTTTGCGAAACAAGAGACATAATGATTGTCCATAGTAATTATTGTCACTTTCGACTAATTCATTCATTAGAGATTTTCAAGGTGTTCGTTTTTACTATGTATCATAAATAAGTCAGTCAGTTAACTGCCATACGTGATACACTCTTGGGCGATCATGACTCGAAAGAGACATGACTGACTGGGCAGAAGATTATCCCGCAGTAGGTTGCCATTGCTTTCTGCGGTAGATGGTTGCCGACCAAGGCTATAGAACCCAATCTGTCCTATTATTTAACCCATAACTGGAAGGAAGAGACGGATTAATACCTTTCCCAAGGGTATTTGCTCGTAAGTGAATACAATGGATCCAACTGGAATTCGAACTCGGCTCCCCGGTTTCTCGTTCCGAGCCGATATCCACTGTACCACAATGCACATCCTCATAAATAAGTAGGGGTATTTTTAATCTGTATAAAACAAATATTGTTACCTAAGCATACAATATATATATATATATATATATATATATATATATATATATATATATATATATATATATATATATAGTCATCCTCAGACAGCTTCGCTTCGCTGTACCACAGCTCATCAGTACGGCTCAGACTCCGGTCGCTTCCCAACCCAGGACCGAAACCCGACCGAACCGGCTCCAGTCGGCGACTCCACCCCTAGGCCACGAGCGTCCAGCCGAAGAAGGCAGGCCTCCCAGCGCGTATAAACACGCCCAATAGCTAGAGTGCTCCAATTCATCACTGAATGTGTGTGTCAGTTTGGCTCCAAATATAGATCAAATATGAATCGGAAACCGAAGGAAAAAGAAGCTTCATCAGAGGATGAGATATGGCAAAAAAAAAAAAAATGGCATTTTATTTTGGTTAAATTCCATTGGTAAGCATACTTCACGTGTAATTTTTTCCATATCTCAACTCATTCTCTGAGGAAGCTTTAATAAATTCGAAACATGTTAGATAAACCTTTTAAACATTGTATAAACGTTTTCCTTTTGTTTATATCATATATATATATATATATATATAAGTGGGGGGGGTGTAGTATAAATAAATATATATACTGTTTGATTATAAACAGAATATCTACTTAAAAATGAGTATCGATCAAAAATAATGTTCAAACAAATAATTTCAAATTGTCGGTTGTTTATAACCAGTTCCGTTAATCTTCGTTAATTTCCGTACATGTTTACATTTGTTGACATTACGATACATTTCAGAGCAGATATGTTTATTGCGATAGATCGAAAATTGTGTAATATAGGCTTGATTAAAACCTCGTTTAGACTAACGGTCATTCGTGGTCGAGAGGTCTAAGACGTGCCAGATCACATGGTAGCTCCCCCTATGTGGATATGGGCCGCAGGTTCGAATCCTGCCGTAAATAATCAGGCCGGTAGAAATAAATATATATACTGTTTGATTATAAACAGAATATCTACTTAAATACGAGTATCGATCAAAAATAATGTTCAAACAAATACATATACATATATATATATATATATATATATATATATGTATATATATATTGTACTACTGAAGTGCCTTTTGTTGTTGATCCAAACAACACTATATATATACAACGTGACGGAGTCTCCATGGGTTCAGTGCTTCGTCCGACTTTTAGTAATTTCTACATGTCTAACCTTGAAAATACTACCTTTGCAAAATTTAAAAAACCATTACTATATCTAAGATATGTTGATGATATCCTACTATTAATTAAAAATACCGACGAAATCTTACAACTTCAAAAATAGTTTCAAAATAACTCAGTTTTAAAATTCACTTATGAACTTAGCAATGATAACAAAATTCCTTTTCTTGATATATTAATTAACACTGACAACAATAAATTTACTATCTCACCGTATCAAAAACCCACTAATAAAAATCCCTCCACACTCAATTATATTAGTTAATGCCCCCACTATTACAAAATAACCATGATAAAAAATATATTATATCGTGCAAAAGTCAATTCATCTACAAATCAGATCTTCCACAGTGAACTAAAAAACATAAAACAGACACTCATCAATAATAATTTTCCCAACTACATAGTTGATGAACAAATACGTTATTTTTTTTAAAAAGCTTAACATGGAAAAAACAACACATGATACTAACCCAACCAATCCTAAACATATCACTCTCTTATACCGTAGCCAGATGCACTCCAACTACCAACTAGATGAAAACATCCTAAAAAAACTCATAAATACTAATATTTCTCCGACAGACTCAAACAAAAGAATTAAGTTTATTATATATTACACTAAATCCACTACATCTAATTCATTCGTCCGCAGTTAATAGCTTAAATGTTCTATGTTTATTGTGTGTTAATATTTACTCTTTGATAATGGCTTATGTGAGCCGAAAACTTAGACCCGATAAAAAAATCAACAATTACTGTGATTTTTTGTGTCTTTCGACGATATCACCATGAAGTATATCAGACGGTATGAACGGATCCTACACAAAATTAATAGACAGAACTTGTCTATATTATTCAATGAAACCTGCATTAATATCTATATATATATATATATATATATATATATATATATATATATATATATATATATATATATATATATATAAATTAGAGAAAATTTTCAAAATTCAAAGTTGTCGGGTGTACATTTCGATATACGATCTCTAATAGAGACTCTACATCACGTCAGCGACATTGTTTTTCCAAATGACGAAGGCCGTGAGTTGTGGCAGATCTTGTTAGACCTATATCGGGACGATGGGTTAATAATTATCCCTAATTCCAATGGGCCCTACACAAATAGGATACACAAAAAAATAATTAGAACACTGAAGTACCTCGGTTTTAAAGTCGAAGTCACCTCTAACCTTAAAATTGTAAACTATCTAGACATCACCCTTAACTTAAATGATGGATCCTACCAACCATTTCTCAAAGAAAATAATTCCCCCACTTATATTAATATTTCATCCAACCACCCCAAAAATATTATAAAACAGATACCCAATATAATGAATAATAGAATCAACCAATTATCATCCAACATTAAAACTTTCCACGCAAGTAAAAATATTTACAATAAGGCCCTTCAAAAAAGCGGATATAAGAACAAGTTAATATATAATAAACCTACAATAGACTCCGAATCATCCAAAAATAAAAATAAAGGAAACTGTAGAAAAAGAAAGATAATTTGGTTTAACCCCCTCCCCTTATTGTAAACTAACTAACATCAATATTGGTAAATATTTTCTCAAGTTAATAGACACACATTTTAATAACAGTAACCCTCTACGGAAGATTTTTAATAGGTACACCCTTAAAATTAGTTATTCTTGCACCCCGAATATGGACAGCCTTATTAGTTCCCATAATAGGAGTATTCTGGTGAACTTGCGCAATGCTGAATCTAGGTCCGGAATTCTAAACGAATGCAACTGTAATTCTGTGGACGCATGCCCGGTGGAGGGAAAATGCAAATCCACCAAGTGATTTATGAAGCCCGCATTTCTCCATCTAACAAAAAAAAAAAAAAAAACGACTTCCGGACCTATATCGGTATGTCCGCCGGTCCTTTCAAACAAAGACTGTATAACCACAGGTACTCCTTTTCGAACCCCGGTCAGAGGTACCAGACAGCCCTTTCGCGGGCATTCTGGAAAATGAAAGAAGAAGGGCTGGATCCTGAAATTAGCTGGAAACTGATAGGTTCAGCCCGTATTCCGAGGAATTTTCGTGATAGGTGCTGTCTATGTTTACTGGAAAAAATTTCAATATTAAAATACCCCCACCAACACCAGCTACTGAATCTTAGGAGGGAATTCATCAGTAAGTGCCGCCACAAGGCAAATTATTCGAATACTTAAATTTAGAATTTAAATCCCCGTTGACTAGATGTTAGAATATAAATTAAAAGGATTCAATTTAAGTTTTAATCTTAATTTTACCCTAACGTCAACCTTAAAAAGTATTTTAACCCCCCTACCTTCCTATCCCAAGCTCCTTTATTTGCCTATCTTTAGAAAATATGGATTCTTTTACTAAACCCCTTTTTCCTTGGTTGACACATATTTTTTCTCTAATATTTTTTCTCTAATATTCTTTCTCTAATAAATTTTAAACTGATAACTTCCTGTAATTGGCGTTTAACTCGCTTCTACCTAAAAGGTTTAATCAAATAAACTTTAAAAAAAAATTTAAATCTTATATTGAAACCCATTCCTTCTCGCCTAAATTACACTTCTTCAAACTGCCCAAAATCTTAACTTTAAAAAGTAATTTAACTCATTTAGTTGTCTATCTTTATAAAATATGAACTCCTATTCCTCCCCTTCCTAAATATACCATTTCAACACCCTATAACCCCGCGACTACTAGCTCTGTCCTTTTCCACTTTGTGACCGTTGTTAACCAAAAACCCCTCCACACTAACAGGGCCTTCGCCATTTGGAAAAAACAATGTCTGCTGACGTGATGTAGAGTCTCTATTAGAGATCCTATGTCGAAATGTACATCCAACACCTTTGAATTTTGAAAATTTTCTCTAATTTATATTGGCTCTGTATTCTTAATACATTAAGCTCTCTGCCTGCATCACTTTTTAATGTTAAATTTTTTTAATATTGATTAGGATCAGGTTCTTGGAATTTACCTTCCTACTCTTCCACTTCGGATTAAAGAAAAAAAAAAAAATATATATATATATATATAATCATCCGCATACAGAACTGTTTCACTTATCAGTGCGGCTAGGCATCTGATTGCCTAAAGCCGGGATTGAAACACGACCGATGTGACATCAGTCGGTGAGTCTACACCTAAGCTATCGGCGCACGACAGAAAAATGCAGAATTTAGCGTGTTATATACATAATATAAGAAAACACAAGTAGCCAAGAGTATTCAATTCATTGCTGAAGTACTATGCGTAAATAGCAGTGAGTAGCTACTGTTTATAAAATCTATCTCTTTTGTGTTTATATACATATATATCTTGAACACAAGAGATCTTTAACAAAACAAAACATTAAATGCATTGCTGTAACAAGACTAGCCTTAAGAGAAAGTACTTTAAACACTAGATTGTCTATAATAAATCTGTGTTCAATGTCTTAGAACACTTTACCATTATAGGCAGGTATTTTATTATTACAGTGTAGGTTATTTAATAACAGATGTGACGGAAATACAAGTAAAAAGAACAAGAATCTAAATGAAATCCTTGTAGGTGGTTTTTAAGATCAAAATAAACGTGATTTATTTGCCTGTGTGTATGAAAAAGAGACAAGAGAAAAAGTAAGGAGGAAAGTGTAAGTGTCACGTAGCTTGGTGAGGCAGAGTGTAAATGTCCTGTTGCTTGGTTAGGAAGCGTGTACGTGTCACGAAGCTTGGTAAGGAAGGGAACAATGTAAGTGTAACGTAGCTTGGTGAGGAAGAGTGTAAGTGTCACGTAATTTGGTAAGGAAGAGTGTAAATATCATGCAACCTGGTAAGGAAGAGTGTGAGCGTCACGTGGCTTGGTGAGGAAGAGTTTAAATGTCACATATCTTGGCGAGGAAGAGTGTAAGTATCCCGTTGGCAGACGAGGAAGACGGTTAGATGACTACGGGAATCTCATTGAAGCCACCGCTGTGCACTGTTGCCGTTCCTTACTCCTAACTGACTTTTCTTGTCTAGAAGAATTACTTAAAAACTCTTCGAATGAATCAAATGCATCACAGTGCTTACTTTTTTTTGTTAGCAGGAACGCGACCCATTTGCTAAAAAATGTTAAATATTTAGCTTCAAAGAGACTTCGAACGGCGTCTTATCACGTGTGAACAGCTGCTTCAAAGATAGAAAGGGAAAGTTTCTAAACTTTTTGAGGATAGATTTCTATGAATAGAATATATATATATATATATATATATATATATAGTTCTATGAATAGAATATATATATATATTCTTTGTAAGAAATAAGTTTATAGATCAGGTTTCATTGACGTATTTTTATAAAGAGGGTATTTTTTTGAAAGTCAAATGTATTGCAAGTAATTTTCATATTTAAAAATGTATGGCTGTTAATATTCTTACTTTAAAAATGTATTTTATGCTTTCATAGTGTATTGACCCAAATTTAGGAATTAATTATTAACCCCAACCGGTGCTATCACTGCAGGTCAAAGTGAACCTGGGAACAACAGCAATTTAGAGGTGGTTCCATGTTCATACAACCTCCCGATCAGCAGCCTTGCTACCTGATGTAGTTTATCGTCATACCCAGGACTGCCTTGGGATCTCTGGGATAAGTGGGGATCATAAATTATATATATATATATATATCTATCTATATATATATATATATATATATATATATATATATATATAGGATTAATGTGGAAAAGCTTGTCAGTAGGGCAAAGGCATGCAGACTTCGAAGTTTCGTTAAGGCCCCATTATGTTGTTCTCAAGGATGATTTATATAAATATGTGTGTGTGTGTGTGTATCTATCTATCTATCTATGTATCGAAGCAGCAGATAATTTTCTAAACATATATTGTTAAATATAACAGACAATGAATGTCTATTATGTTTAATCGTGAGCTGTTTTAAACATCGTATTTTGCGTTTAATTTAAAGTGAAAATAAAGACAAAAATTGTCCAACATTTGGATATTTTTATTATGCTCATTCTAAGCTTTCGGCTAACATAATATTGCTATGCGACGATAACAGTCACCGAATAGCAGACGCAGGTCGTAATTTTGTAATGCAGTTCTATGACGTCATACCGCGTAAGAAACCAAAATGTTAACAGGACCATATGCAATGTAATATGTTGTAACTAGATTAAAATGTGATTTTATTGAGTGTGGTTTTCTTTGATTTAATGTAGATGAGCGCTAATATCTACAGGTTCTTTTTACTGTGTGTATATGTATTATTGTGTTATCGGTTAAAATCAGTCTACTATTACATACATGGCTATGTTTTTCGAAGAAATGTTGTTTAATTGAACTATGATCAGAAAGGTAAAGAACAGGTAAATCTACGGGATAGTGTGGTTGTAGTAAAATTAATATATGTAGATTATTTATCTTTAGTAACAGCGATATAATCTCTGAAAGGGGGTGTAAATAACATAATATATAGAAATTTTAAACCAATTAATCAGAATAATCAAATTAAGCTCATCCTATATTATAAAAAAATTAACACAATTTACCTCATAGACTCTAATAACCCTACAACCACACAACTAAATCTTCTACAGAAAACCAATGCAGTGTATCAATTTACATAACACGATGTTTAGAACGGCTTATGATTAAACATAGCAGACACTCATTGTCTGTTATATTTAACAATATATGTTTAGAATATATATATATATATATATATATATATATATATATATATATATATGAAGTTCAAATTAATTCTATTTATGCTCTATTTCTATCTCGATATTGAGAACTTTAAAAGAAAAAGCCTACTTGCCAAAATGCCTTTATACAAATAAACTACAGAAAAAGCAGGAATCTTGTCACTAAGCATCATCACAACGCAACACACCTGAACACTTTATATATATTTGTGTGTGTGTGTGTGAGTGTGTGTGTGTGTGTGTGTGTGTCTCAAAAATACATGTTCCAAAATAACTGTCTAATATAAATAAAAAAAATTAAATGATATATATATATATATAATTATGAATTAATTGTCCATTATGACATGGAAATTTTTCTGTTTCGAGATAGATTCTCTTCATCAGGCAATGTTGGATGTTGGTTGTGAAAATGATTTATATATATATATATATATATATATATATATATATATATATATATATACTTCCGTGTCGCAATGTACAATTAATTCATTTAATTCCTAACTATATAATTATATTAAGCTCTATATTTATGATACTGAGCACTGTTCATAATAAAATAAATACCGGGGTACTCAAAATAATAAAACCTTGAGTCCTCTTTATCTGGAATTATATATATATATATATATATATATATATATATATATATATATATATATATATTCACTTAAATTAGATTTAAACAGAAGATAGATAAACAAACTGGTGGATACTGCCATGTGTAAGTGTTCTTTGTCTCTGTCCCATCTCACTGAATGACTGACCTCTTTTTCTATGGCCGTCGTCGTAATAATGGAGGAATTCCGGAAGAATAGAAAGTGGGGAAATTGAGTCGAGAAAGCGGTAGGAAAAAGAAATAACAATAAACAAAGCAAAAAATAAATAAATAAATAAATAAATGAAAAGGTAAAAAAAACTTTCGAGCCAGAAAGAAAGTAGGTAACATCACAAACCCAAGAAAGAAGAAAAAAAAGCATGGCGTACAAGGCCGACTTTCAGATTTTTTGGTGTTGATAATTATTTTTTTTCGTCTTTTTCCATGTCGTCATTATCATTGTGAAGCTCGCCTTTCATGTTATTTTTGTGCGTTGAACACCCCAACACCAGCCCATCAGCCTATCAGCAGCGCCATCTTCATTCAATCCATTTTTTGTCACAGGCTGTTCATCGTAATTTTTTGTTTGATATCCAATCTCATTAAAACTTCCTTTTGATTAATGTTATTCATTATTTATGCAAGTATATTTTTTATTCCGTTTCATCTTTCTTCCATTTTTTACACATTTTTTCTTTTTTTTTATTGCATTCTTTGTCCATGTTATCTTCTTTCTCTAACCTTTTTCTTTCCATTTTCCTTTTATCTTCCTTCCTTCCTTCCCTCCTTCCTTCCTTCCTTCCTTCCTTCCTTCCTTCTCTCTGAATTTGTTCTTTTTTCTGTTTCTATCGTCGTTTTGTATCTTACTCCATAACCATATTCTTCTCTTTTTTTTTCTTTTTACCTTTTATCATTTTCCTTTCCTTTCCTGTTACGACATTTTCTTTCTTTCTTTTTTCTTTCTTTGTTTCACTACAATAGATTACAGTTCTTTCTTTCTTCTATTTCACTTCATCTCTATATAGTGAATTTATATTTCCTTCTTTCTTTTTTCTTTCTTCTCAGTCACTTTTTCTCACGATATGATTACATTTCTTTCTTTCTTTCGTTCTTTCGTTCGTTCTTTATTTATTTCTTCTCATTCACTTTATCTTGCAGTCGTGCAAATATATTTCTTTCTTTTTTTCTTTCTTTCTTCTCATTCACTTTATCTCCCAATAGAGGATTTATATTCTTTCTTTCTTTCATTCTGTGTTTCTTTCATTTTTCTTTCTTCTCAGTTACTATTTTACAATATAATGGATTACACTTCTTTTTTTCATTCTTTCATTTCATTCACATTATTTTGCTATAGCGAATTATATTATTTCCCTTTAATATTTTTTATATTATCATTTTTTTCTTTATTATTTAAAACTTATTTTCCTTATTTTGTTTCTTTCTTTATCTGTCTTTCTACTTCCATTTATTTTTCCTTCTTCTCATTCTTTCTTGTTATTTTTCTTCCTTTTACCTTTTTTTATTTTATCCCCCTTCTTTTTTTTTCTTTTCTTCCATGGGTGTTTCCTTTCTTTCTTTACATCATTTTTCTTTCTCTTTTCATCTTATAACATCTCATGTTTTTCAATTTCAAACCTATTAAAATCAGTGGTAAATACACATACACACACACACATATATATATATATATATATATATATGGGGATTTTCTAAGCGCAGCTTAGATGTGGCATAAAGCCAAAAGTATTGGACACCCAGTGAAAATCGAACTCACTACTCGATTGTAATGATTCTATCGAGACAAGCTTGCTAACCATTACACCACCTCGAAATACACATATACGCGTGTGTGTAATTACCACCAATTTTAAGAGATAGCATATTGTGAAAAAAGAATTATATATATGTATGAAGGTAGATAGAACGTACATTTTCATGTTAAAGGCTATGCTTATTTGGCTATATTATTAACATTAATGTTAAATGGCCGACGATTCAGTCAGTTAAGTACTATACGTGACACGCACTTGGCCAATCATGTCTCGAAAGAGACATGACTGACTGGGCAGAAGATTTTCCAGCATTAAGTTGCCATTACTTTCTGCGGTAGACTAGTTGCTAACCAAGGCTATAGAACCCAATTTGCCCTGCTATTTAAACCAAAGCTGAAGTATTTGCGCGTAAGTGAATGCAAGGAATTCAGCTGGAATTCGAACTCGGCTATCCGGTTTAGTGTTTCGAGTCGATATCCACTGCACCACAACGCGCATCGATGATTATATGGATTAAATTCGGAGAATCTTAAAATCATATGTGCATAAAAAATACCATCAAATTTGCAGAAAATAAACTCAATGAGAAATTGAATAAATTGGGATTTAAGTTCTGGTAATACACTGTATTAACTCAAACAATTATTTGTTTCCTTTATAGTTTGTTTTAAGTATCTCCACCCATGAGGAGATATTTTGTCCTTAAATACAAATCTTAATTGCTCTTGAAAAAGAATCGAACTTTGTAATGGAAATTAGAATCTTTGCCAACATGACGAGGTTCGAAATTTTGTTCATGAGTGTTTATGGTATTTTTGTTTTATATTTTTTTTTCTTCAAGGTTTTCTCCAACACAAATCCTTTTTATTTTTTCAATCTTCGTTCCCCTTCGAATCGGTCATGTATCTGACATGACTAAAATGAGTAAATATCAATGTCCGTTAAGTATTAGGCTTGCTTTTTTGTGCGTCGGTCTTAAATTGTATCTTTTCATTTTTTCTTCTTTCTGTTCAAATTTTTTAATCGTTTTTTCGTCTTGAATTTTAGTATTCTGTTCTTTTTTTCCATTCTGTCAATTCCTTTTCTTTCTTTTCGTTCTAACAAAATGAAAACGAAAAGCTAACAGAATAAATCGTTTTCTTTTTCATTAATTTTATCTATTCACTATATTTCTACATCATCTTCCTTCCTTCCTTTCTTTCTTTCTTTCTTTCTTTCTTGTCCACTTTGTTCTGTTCGTAATACATTTATATTTCTTTCTTTCTTTTTCTTCTTTTCTTCCTTCTTTCTTTCTTTCTTTCTTTCTTTTTTCTTTCTTTCTTTCTTATCCACTTTATATGTCCATGCATTTTGTGCTTGTATATTTCTTGTTTTTATTCGACTTTTTTCTTTTTCAATCAATATATATGCTATCGTACATTTTCTTTTTTCTTTCTCCCTCCCCTATTTTCGTCTTTCTTTCTTTCTTTCTTTCTTTCTTTCTTTCTTTCTTTCTTTCTTTCTTTCTTTCTTCTTGCTCACTTTATCCCCCAATAGTAGATTTATATTTCTACATAACTGTATTTCTTCTCTCTCTCTCTCTCTCTCTCTCTCTCTCTCTCTCTCTCTCTCTCTCTCTCTCTGGTTAAATCTTGAATGGTTTTATCGTATCTGAGTGTGTGTTTGTATGTGCGTGTGTGTGTGAGAAGGTTTCGAGAGAGACAGACATATACAGAGAAAGTGTGCTTTTTCTTGATACTTTTTTCTCATTTTAATTTTGACCTTTCCTTTCTTTCAATGTTTCCTTTCTTTCTCTCTCTCTCTCTCTCTCTCTCTCTAACTTTTCTTATTTCTTCCTACTCTTATTCTTTTTTCTTCCTAACGCTCTTTTATTTTCCTCTTCTTCAGATTCCTACATTTTGTAATGTTTCTAAAAACCCTTACCCCTACATTTTTCATTTCTTTCTTCCTCTTTGAATTCTTTAATTCCCTTCGTGTAGATTTTTCGTTAAAGACTTTCCTTTGTCAAACAACCACGACTTTCCAAATCATTTTCCTCTGATCTTTGCTTATTCGACTTTTCATTTCGATTTTAGTTTTATTTATTTATTTTTTCGAAACTTACAAATTTTTTGTCTGATTTTCAGTCAGTCATCGTCTCAACCATCCAGTTTCTGAGCTTCATATTAAATAACATATTATTGCTGATAATCTATCTATCTCAGTATCTATCTATCTATCTATCTATCTATCTATCTATCTATCTATCTATCTATCTATGTCTGTTCACATCTATGTGCATCTCTCACTCACTCACTCACTCACTCTATCTATCTATCTATCTATCTATCTATCTATCTATCTATCTATCTATGTCTGTTCACATCTAACTATGTGCATGTCTCACTAAATCTATCTATCTATCTATCTATCTATCTATCTATCTATCTCAGTATGTTCCTATCTATCTATCTATCTATCTATCTATCTATCTATCTATCTATGTCTGTTCACATCTATGTGCATCTCTCACTCACTCACTCTATCTATCTATCTATCTATCTATCTATCTATCTATCTATCTATCTATCTATCTATGTCTGTTCACATCTATGTGCATCTCTCACTCATTCTCTCACTCTATCTATCTATCTATCTATCTATCTATCTATCTATCTATCTATCTATCTATCTCTTTTCACATGTATGTGCATCCCTCACTCACTCACTCAATCTATCTATGTCTGTTTATATCTATGTCTGTTCACATGTATGTGCATTTCTCACTCACTCACTCACTCACTCACTCACTCACTCACTCACTCACTCCATCAATCTATCTATCTGTGTCTGTCACATATTTTTGGGTCCTAAATTTTCACTTGCACAAACAGGTACTCATAAATAACGTGTTTACATAGTCAAGTGTCTTTGAAAAATATTTCTTCGTTAAACAGCTTACTGTTTGATTTAAAACTTTTCATCTTGTGGATCTTTACTCTGCCTCGTGGCTGATGTAAACTTGTCACTTTCTCACTAAAGGGATGTGGCTTCCCGCGTGATACTAGATTGGCCACTAGTTTTATCATCATAATAGTCATATGTAACCGCCATTTATACAATGGCAGTTTCTCGCAGTTTCTCGCAGCCTGTGGAACTCGCTTCTATATACTTGCCTCCCTGATAACTACAATCTCCAAAAGTTTAAGTGCGACGAAAATTGCCATCTTCTATCTTCTTGATTTCCATTTTTTTTAATCATATCACCCCGAGCAAGGCGGTAAGGCCACTGGTGTGCAGGGGTTACGTAAGAGTAAATAGATTGGAAAAGAGAAAGCCAGAAACCACATCCTAAACAGGGAACAAGAGATGAGCCTCTACACCTGTTCAATAGACGTGGGTGGAGAGTGAACCGGGCGATAGTTTAGTCTATCTACTCCAATAGAAAAAAAAATAAACAAAAAAGAAAATGAAAAGATTGGAAAAGAGAAAGCCGGAAACCACATTCCAAACAGGAAACAAGGGACCACATCCTAAAAAGGGATCCTATCTTTTCCTCGGCATTCCAGGTAAATTTCTCCCTCTTTCTTTTTCTTTCCGTTTCTCTCGATGTAATCTTATGCGCACCAGTGGCGGTCTCACCTTCCTTGGGGTGAAACGATTATAAAAAATGTATCATCCTAAGTAATCGTTCGTGAGATAACGAAGTAATCGTTCTTGTCATAGCAGATTATGACAAATGGGTTCCAGACGAGAATTTTCACAGTAGAAGTTAGAATAAAGTATTTTTTTTAATCATATCCCCCCAAGCAAGGCGGTAACGCCACTGAAGTGCAGGGGGCTACATAAGAGTGAGAAGATTAGAAAAGAGAAAAACCGGAAACCACATCCCAAACAGGAAACAAAGGATGAGCCTCTTCACCTGTTCAATAGACGTGGGTGGAGTGTGAACCGGGTGATCGTTTATTTTTTTTCAAAATATTTACAGTTCGGCATTAAATAACATAAAGATTAATATGCCACTGAATAAAAGCGAGCAATCAACAGGAAAGAATTAATTCATGACATTAATCCATATAATATCCAGCAATTTCTTAAATCAAATTGTATTACAAAATAATACTTGAATAAAACTACAACATCAGACACACCTTTCAAACTTTCTTAGTAATTATGTCCCCATAAAAATGTATATTCATAAAAATTGAGCATAATGTACCATGCATTCAAATGTGAAATCAGAATAACATATATATTTATTACTCCAAAGGTCTCATTAAATGTCACATTAAGAGTTGATACGCTGTTAAACAAACATTTTTGCTAAACTTAGAAAATAAAGAAGGCTTCGTTGTAGAAAATGGTTCACCAAGCCGTTACTGTTTTAGCAATTTTATAATCGCAGCTTAGAGGAGATCGAACTCACTTTTCAGTAGTAATTGATTCAGAGGCCCAGGTTTACTAACCATTACACAATATCCAGGTACCAAATGATTTTCTACATGCATCTTAGATGACACACAAGACCGAAAGTATAAGGCCACCTAGTGAGAAACCAACTCACTTTTTATTACTAATTTATTTTCAGTAACCCAAGTTTGCTAATCACTATACCACGTCGAGGTATCTAGTGATTTTATATGTGCAGCTTAGATGCTGCACAAGTTCAAAAGTATAAGCAACCTAGTGAGGATCAAACTCACTTTTCATTAAAAATTGATTCAGTGAGCCGAGTTTGCTAAACATTAGCCCACGTCGAAGTACCCAGACACTTTCTAAACGCAGCTTAGGTGCAGCACAAGACCAAAGTATAAGCAACCTAGTGAGAATCAAACTCACTTTTCATTAAAAATTGATTCAGTAAGCCGAGTTTGTTAAACATTAGCCCACGTCGAGGTACACAGACACTTTCTAAACGCAGCTTAGGTGCAGCACAAGACCAAAGTATAAGCAACCTAGTGAGGATCAAACTCACTTTTCATTAAAAATTGATTCAGTGAGCCGAGTTTGCTAAACATTAGCCCACGTCGAGGTACCCAGACACTTTCTAAACGCAGCTTAGGTGCAGCACAAGACCAAAGTATAAGCAACCTAGTGAGGATCAAACTCACTTTTCATTAAAAATTGATTCAGTGAGCCGAGTTTGCTAAACATTAGCCCACGTCGAGGTACCCAGACACTTTCTAAACGCAGCTTAGGTGCAGCACAAGACCAAAGTATAAGCAACCTAGTGAGGATCAAACTCACTTTTCATTAAAAATTGATTCAGTGAGCCGAGTTTGCTAAACATTAGCCCACGTCGAGGTACCCAGACACTTTCTAAACGCAGCTTAGGTGCAGCACAAGACCAAAGTATAAGCAACCTAGTGAGGATCAAACTCACTTTTCATTAAAAATTGATTCAGTGAGCCGAGTTTGCTAAACATTAGCCCACGTCGAGGTACCCAGACACTTTCTAAACGCAGCTTAGGTGCAGCACAAGACCAAAGTATAAGCAACCTAGTGAGGATCAAACTCACTTTTCATTAGTAATTAATTCAGTGGCCACAATTTTCTAACCATTACACCACGTCGTGTTACCCAGTCATTTTCGAAGCAAAGCTTAGATGCGGCACAAGATCGAAAATATGAAGCCACTTAGTGAGGATCGAACTAATTTTTCAGTAGTAATTGACTCAGTAACTTAAGTTTCCTAACCATTACACCACGTCGTGTTACCCAGTCATTTTCGAAGCAAAGCTTAGATGCGGCACAAGATCGAAAATATGAAGCCACTTAGTGAGGATCGAACTAATTTTTCAGTAGTAATTGACTCAGTAACTTAAGTTTCCTAACCATTACACCACGTCGTGTTACCCAGTCATTTTCGAAGCAAAGCTTAGATGCGGCACAAGATCGAAAATATGAAGCCACTTAGTGAGGATCGAACTAATTTTTCAGTAGTAATTAACTCAGTAACTTAAATTTCCTAATCATTACACCACGTTGGGGAACACTAATTTTTTAAGAGCAGCTTAGATGCGGCTCAAGACTGAAAGTATGATGCAACTTAGGGATGATTGAACTCATTTTTCGTTAGTAATTGATTAAGTGACCCAAGTTTGTTAACCAGTACAAAACGTCGAGGTACCTAGCCATTTTCTATGCGTAG
Source organism: Ascarosepion bandense (assembly GCA_037127315.1). Classification (NCBI taxonomy): domain Eukaryota; kingdom Metazoa; phylum Mollusca; class Cephalopoda; order Sepiida; family Sepiidae; genus Ascarosepion; species Ascarosepion bandense. Next base: position 1,130,808 of record JBBBDQ010000885.1, on the reverse strand, counting down.
CTTCGGTGTGGCACAATACCGAAAGTATGAGGTAACCTAGTGAAAATCGGACTCACTTTTCAGTATAATTAAATTAGCCAGCCAAGTTTACTAACCATAACACCACGTCGGAGTGCCCGAACTGTTACTGGTATGTAGGTCTTCCCAGAATACCTTTGGTTTTATGATCGTACACCAGATTAAACTTGCAAAGATAACCTAAATCTGTGTAATTGTTGTTCATACTTGCGTTAATTGATTTAAAAAAGTGGTAAGTGCTTTCAATTGCAAGAGTAACTTAGCAGTTCGCAATAAACATTGTTCGTCTTTGAAGCGGCTTTTCGAGACTGGTTGCCACTCGGTGAAAAGGAAAATAAATCTAGAATTGCATTCGATCATCAAAGTGAAAAGTCGATTAAACGTACTGCTTTTTCAGGAAAGAAGCATTCACACACCAAATAAAAATAAATAAAACCAATAGTACAGCGAATGCTCTGGTAATAGTAGATTAAACTTAAAAAACTGTATTAATTTAAAAGAATCCATATCTATATGTAGAGCTGTTGTTGCCAACCTTTTTTTTTCAGTACCGCATTTTCGGAATTAAATTTTGCTCAATCAAATTTTAAGTGATAAAACGTACATTAAAAATACACAGAGAGAGAGAGAGAGAGAGAGAGAGAGAGAGAGAGAGGGAGAGGGAGAGAGAGAGAGAGAGAGAATTTGTGAACCCTAGTTATTAAATGTTTAATACTTGATATAATGCAAAAATCGGTACATGATTATTTATAACAATTTATTTTGGGACTTATGCATACAATCACAAGTAATCCATTATAATATTCTAAATTTTGAAATCATTTATTTTTGGAATATTAATTTTTTGAAACTTTCTAAATCTTTGTCTTTCAATCATTCTACCTCACCTGCTATACTCTTCTGCCACACTGTTTTGAAACAATCAGATTTTAGAAGCGCAGTGTAGTTATTGTTAGCAGCTCTGTTTGAGAGACGAGATCGAATTCTAGTCGAGTTCATTGCATTCATATACGTATCAATATCCATAGGTAAAATATAAATCTTTCTCTTCACTCGATGAGTAAAATAACAAGACAGACTGGGTCCGATAGCCTTATATATAACTTATAAAAGAACATATCACACACGCACACATACATACATACACATATACACATACACACACACACACACACTTATGTATATTTTGTGTCACTCTACGAGTGTTGCTGGTATCATATAATGCAGTATTCTTCTTCTTCTATGTGCCCTGTCCCTTCAGGACGTAGGCGATCATGGATCTCCACGTCTCTCTATCCCTTGTGGCTCTTAGTATGTTTGCTCCTGTTGCTCCTGGCAACCCCCGTTCCGTCATTCACCTGATCAGGCCCTGCAAATATGTTATCCGCTGCCTTCCTCTGTCTCTCCTTCCTTCTATCTGACCAGTCAGTATCAGGTTCTCCAGGCTCTCCTTCCTCATTGCATGTCCCAGGAACTTCAGTTGTCTCTTCCTGATGCTCAGCATCAATTTCCTTTTTATTGCCATTCTTTCTAACACTTCGTCGTTGCTTGTATGCTCAGTCCACGATATCCGTAGCATCCTTCTGTAGAACCACATTTCGGCCGCTTCCAGTTTTGTCCTCATTTTCGATGATATTGTCCAGCATTCACAGCCTTCACAGCCGTATTGAAGAAAGTTTATTACCTGCATAAAATCGGATGAATTTTGACTAAACCGGTTCCTCAACCGGGATGTTCTCGCGACAAGGGTGGATAGAAGACTTGCATAAACAGCAAGAAGACTTTAACAAATTTTATTTTTAGTACTATTAGACAATCTACTGTATAAGACAATGAAATAGAATGAATTCCACAGCTGTGTATATAGCTAGTAGAGTGATTACACAAGTTAGCTATATAAATATACGAAATGAGTCCTACAAGCAAAAGTATACATAAATTCAGAAAGAGTCATCTAAAATTTCTGTGTCCCATGATGAGAAAAGAGAGCCTGGAGAATTCGATATTCACAAAATTCAGGTTTGACACTCACTAAATTCAATGTGACACTCGCCGAATTCAATTTGACATTTACCGAATTCAATCTGACACTCTCTGAAATAAATTTGACACTCTCCGAATTGGTTTTGACACCCACCGAATTCAATTTGACACTCTCCGAATTTAATTTGACACTCTCCGAAGTTAATTTGACACCGACTTCAATCTGACACTCTCCGAATTCAACTTGACACTCACGAATTCCATTTGACACTCACCGAATTCCATTTGACACTCACGATTTTAATTTGACACTTATTGAATATATTTTGACGCTCACCGGATTCCGGTTTGTCTCTCACCGAATTCAATTTGACACCCTCCGAAAATGAATTTTGTTATCATTAACTAAGCTTAGATAAAACTCTCCAAAGGACGTAATAAAGGGTCAAGCTCAGTAAGGTTGAAGTCGTGAGTTATTTGTAAGAATCAAACTCATTATTCTTCTATGAGTTGTCTCCCATCAGGCACGTGTGAGATCATGGCTCTCCACAATATCCTATTCTTTGTAGCCCTCAGTAATCGCTAACCTCCCACCTCTCTGTTATGCCATCCATTTACACGGGCTCATTAAATAGGTTTACTATCCGTTTCCTTCGCTATCTCTCTTGCCTACTGCGAGGGTCAAATTCTCCAGACCTTCTTTCCTCATTATGTGTCCTAGCAATTTAAAATGTTTCTTTCTAATTCAAAGTATAGGTATCTTTTTTGTTTTCATTATTCTCAAAACTTCCTAGTTACTAATATTTTTAATCCATATAATTCTCAACATCCTTCAGTAGAACAGAAATTATGTTGCTTCGTCTCTTCTTCATCTGTGAAGATATTTTTCAGCACTCACTTCCACAGAGAAGAACTGAAAATTTCCCTGTTTCTTAGGACTTTGCTTTGATTTTAAAAGGCATCTTTTGCTATTCCATTGTACCTTCGGATTTATTTATCTCATTTTCAATATGATAAAGAGTCAACACATTTCTTAGCTATCTAAATTTTTGTACTTGCACTTAAATTCGTAATTCGCACCTTGTGCTGTTTTTGCTGCTTCTGGGTTTTCGTATTTGACTCTGTTGTCTACACTGTGATTGCGGGGGGGGGGGAGACTTTTCATATTTTTAAAAAATCAACATTGCACCGAGTTCGCAAGATAGGGTTTTATTGGATAAGTACTGACAGAAAAACAGATTTATAGCTTTTACCAATTTTTAAAAAATATTGTTTGAAATATATACAGAAATAGTAAATTTCCTTAGTTTTGCTTACAAATTAACTTCAAAATTTTATCATTTCAAGAATAAATCCTAATAAAGTTCATATCAGATAAACTGAATAAAAAATATATCCAAACCAGAATTCTAATTATGAATTCTAATTCAACAAAAGACGTAATAGTTTTTGCTGTATTCGATAAGGAAAAACTGTAAAAGTTTAGAAAGGAGGCTTTTCAATGAATATGATTTTTAAAATCATAAAAAAATAGGATAAAGTGCATATAACGCAAAATATTGTTTGGTACAAATTATTAAATAAAATGTTTTAAATTTGCATTGTTTATTTAAAACAACACTAAACCTACTGCACTCTATAAGGTGTTACATTAATTTTTTTTTAATCGTTTCACCCCAATCAAGTCGGTACCGCCACTGATGTGCAGTGGGCTACATAAGAGAGTAAACGTTTAAGCAGGAGGAGAGTGAAAAGAAAGACGAACTAGTTACAGGGGGTGTCAGAGAAAGGACAAGAGAAGGATAGGAATACAAGTTTGAAGACCGTTGCGAGGGTAGAGTGAGAAAGGAAAAACAAAACAAGATACACGGGGTGATGTAGAAAGAACGAGGAAAGAACTGGAGTTAAGTAGATAAAGGATGGGGATTGACATTGCATTTACATTCGTGGAGGTTGTAGCCGTCAGGAAAGCAAGTATATGGAAGGGAGTTCCACAGGCGGTAAGTGCGAGAAAAGAAGCTGATGGAGAAGAATTGTCGACTGCATTTGGTAGGTTTAACTGTAAAAGGGTGGGAACTTATTGTCAGTCTGGTTGCTCGAGTAAATTCTTATGGAAGGGGGCACCGGTGACCTAAGTTCGTCAGAGCAGAAGCCATGAAAATATTTGTAAAAGAAACAGAGGGAAGCCACATCCCGCCGGTGAAAAAGTGGCTGGAGTCGAGCTGCCAGGTCTGGACCGATCACATTACAGATTCTTCTTTGGAGCCTGTCGAGAACCCTGAGATGAACAGCAGAGGCGCTTGACCAGATATGACAACAGTATTTTATGCACAGTCGGATGGTTGATTTGTATATGTGCAAGATGGATTCAGGCGGAAAAACTTCCTGGCCCGATGTAGCTATTGATCCAATGCAATGATTTCACTTGAGGTCGGAAGATAGGGAGACGCCGAGGAGGCGCAGTATATTGCTTTCAGGGAGACTCGCTTGATTTATGCATATGTGGGGGTCAGGAGAGACTGCCCGCGAGTGTTGACAGATAGCAGCTTTGTTTTAGAAACATTAAAACATTTACAAACCAGTCTTACTCTAGTTTACCCCAGAGTGTAAGTCCTTCCTGAGATCAGCAGCGAGGTTATGTTTGTCTGCCTTGCTAGCTTTCTTACTGATGCGGGAGTAAATTGTGGTATCATCTGTGTAGATGCCTACTTAGGATTTGATCACGTGAGGGAGATCATTTATGAAGATCAGAAACAGCGCCGAGCCTAGGACAAAGCTCCGGGGGACACCAGCATTCGTGCGGTAGGATGTAGAGGCATGCCCATTCAAGATGACATTCATTATGCGGTTAAATAGAAAAGATTGGATCAGATCAAGCAAGCATCTAGTGATACCATAACCCTGTAGCTTGCGCAGAAGGCTCCCGTGCCAAACCCTATCAAAAGCTTTGGCGATATGCAAGGCAACAGCTGGAGCTTCGCCGAACTTATCGAGGGCCTGGTATATGTACTCTGTGATGATCGTTAGCATATCGGTCGTAGACCTGGTAAAGCGGAAGCAATACTTTCTGTCTGAGAATAGTTTATGGGCAGTTAGATGTTGAACTATTTCAGTATTGATAATAGCCTCGAACATTTTTTTAGAAAATTGATAGGAGGATGATAGGGCGATAATTAAATGGGTTTGAGAGTTCCCCTGAGTTCTTAAATACAGGAATCACAGTGGAGGACTTCCAGCAGGCAGGAAAACGGGAAGCAGAAAAGCAGTAATTATAGAGTTTAGAGAGGACAGAGATAAGTTCAGTGGTACGTTTCTTCAGGACAATGACCGGGATTCCATCACCTCCGCTCGCCTTATGTGGGCTAAGTCTTGATATTATCTTAGATACCAGAGACGGGGTTATGTGAACATCTTTCAGTTGAGCCTCAGTTCTAAGAGGGAAGTCGGGTGCGGATACTCCAGACGAGTTAAATATGGAGTTTGATGAGAATCTGCGAGCGAAGCACTCCGCCTTGTCTATAGATGCCGTGGAGACCTCGAATTTATTGATTAAGGGAGTGATGGAGGATTTGCTGTTGTTCAGCACGCGTTTGCACAGCTGTCTTTAAAGCCGAACTTTCTGGCAGATATGCTCTGCCTTATTTTCTCAGCAAACAGCAACTTAGCGTCGTTCGTGTTCCTCTTACACTCATTACAAGCAGTGGCAAATAGGCGCCTATTGTAGTCAGACGCATGGCTCCGAAATATCTGGAAGTAGTGGTTCCTGTGGGTAATGGTGACCGAACAGGCAAGAGAGAACCAGGGGGA
>JBBBDQ010000885.1:1110000-1117500 GCA_037127315.1 Ascarosepion bandense | reverse complement strand
ATTTTATTAAGTGTAGGTTGTTTGGATTTAATGTTCATGGTCTCCAATATCTGAAGGTTCTTTTTACTGTGTGTATAAGTATATATATATATATATATATATATATATATACAAGTATTGGGGACGTATGGATGGAATAATATTCCGGATCCAAAGAAGCACTATTCTTAAAATAGTGCTCAATACAAAGTAGAACTAATAATATTTCTATAATATAGACTTTTCTATACGACTATATAGATAGATAGTCGTGTAGAAAAGTCTTATACTATCCCCGATTTCTTTATATTTTGTTAGAACAGCCATTAATAAATCTGTCATTCGTCCGTAATTTGAATACTGTTGCGACATCTGGTCGGGTGACCCAGCAATTCATTTCGGGCCTCTCGACAAAATCCAAAAGAGGGTCTGCAATTTAATCGATCCTGTTTTGGCAGCTCGATTTCAGTCACTTTCTCACCGACAGGATGTGGCTTCCTTCTGGCTTTTCTACAAATATTTTCACGGCTTCTACTCTGAGGATCTTCTTTCCCTGGTGCCCCGACCACATTTATTTACTCGTGCTACTAGATTGGTATCAAGGGTCCACCTTTCACCGTCAAAATAGTTAAATGTAAACGTTACTTATGTTTTGACTGTAAAAGGGTGGAACTTAATTGCCAGTCTAGTAGCTCGATAAATTTGTGTAGAGAGGGAACCAAGAAGCTAACCACGTTGTAGTAGAAACCCTGAAAATATTTGTAGTCTTCCACAAATATTTCCACGGTATCTGCTCCGAGGGAACCACATCTCGTCGGTGAGCAAGTGACTAGAACCGAGCTTCCAGGTCAGGATCGATTCACTTTTGGATTTTGTCGAGAACTCCGAGATGAATAACAGGAGTACCCGAGCAGATATGCAACAGTATGTGGACATAAAATTTCAAATCTGTATTGTTTGCTTCATAAGACTTGTCACTGCTTTTCAGTTAAACTCTTGCATATATTGGTATGTCTCAGCTTTTTCTATCTGTTTGTTTCCTTACGAATAACGTCTTGATAGCCAACTTTCCACTGAGTTCAAATCCCTGCGGCTTTCCCCGAAGAGCAGATAGACCCGGATTCATCTCTCAGGACCTGCTTCAGGGATTTTTCCCCTATTCCTTAAATACTATTTCTTAAATTTCCATAAGATAGTATGTTAAGTACTTCCACTTCTATCTTTCATTTTTCTCAGACATTTAAATGACTGCACTGCGCAGCAATTACATATATTCCAAACTTTTAGTTAATTGTTCTTCGGGAATCCCGTAGTGCAAATTTACTATTTTCTGCCTGTTAAACTGTTAACGTTGGTATGTTTTCAAGATAAAATAACACCTTTAATGAAACAGGAACAAATTAGGAGGAGCCTAAAGATACACTTACAAATAAGACCAAAGTTTTTAAAGGTTCACTTTAAAATTGGTTCTTCGCTTGGTTGTCTGTGAGACGTACACAAAACACTAGTTCATCCTTTGTGTTAGGTTACTTTTCATGCTTAAATGATTCACACGTCAGTTTTGTGTAGTTACAAAATAGGGCAGGTTGATTTTTCACTTTTTAAAAATTTCAGCATTGCACTTGCATTGAGGACTGGGGTTGATATGATAACTACTTTCACTACGATCATGGTCCTCCACATCTCTTAACAACTTCTCCTGTTATACTGCTCAAACACCCCTCCGCCATCCATCTGCTCAAGTCCATCAAGTATGTCATACGTTACTTTCTCTTGTCTCTCTTTCCTTCTATAAGCCCCGTGGGTATCAGATTCTCCAAGCCCTTCTTCCTCACTACATGTCCCAGAAGCTTCAGCTGTCTTTTCCTGATATTAAGTATCAGTTTCCTTTTCGTGTCCATTTTCAGGGGTGTGGGTGATGGTAACAAAAAATAACCGCAAAACTGTGTTGCTAAAAATTACTTTAAATATGCTTAAGTTGATTAGCGTTCATTAGAACGAGAAAATTATCCAAAACGGATTTTTTTGTATGTTGTAATGTCATGGTCATGCACGTGTTAAAACATGAAAAAAAAACTGTTCTTTTTATAAACATTTTAGAACATTACTCGGAAGGAGATTGAAAGTACTTGGGTACATTGAGAATTGAATGATAATAACGTCTGTCAACATTACAGCTCATTTCTGACATCTTTCAATTATAATACGCGAAAAATTATCCGTGACTATGAATTTATTAAAAATAAGCAGACAAAGTTTGTAATTTGTTTAATCTGACATGTATAAAAGAAAATTTGCTGCCTAAATACACAAATTTTAATATATATATATATAAGTGGGCGATACTCTATTCATGCTAAATTTTTTCATCTGGCTATTGCATTTAGCATAAAGCCGACAGTTACTTTTATGTTACGGGTTGACATCAATGCCCACTTTTATATTTTCATGTGCTCTTTCTCTTATATTAAGCACTTTAACTCATAAATATAGTATACATTAAAAAAAATATATTCTATCATTCATATATATATATATATATATATATATATATATATATATACCTCTAAAGAGACCGTTTATCGTCAAAATATTTTGCTATTATTAAGAGAAGACACCACTAAATTTTGTTTTTCTTGCCTCAGTGAGTGACTATAAATTCGCATTGAAAATTCTGAGAATCTTTTTGCAGTGAAAAACGGATTTGGAAATCCTTGCAAAATTCATATACTTGTCGGATTTGAATGAAACTTTCCGGAGTTATTCACAAATAAATAGAAATTTTCAGAAAAATCTTTTAAATCTGTTAACCTCGACTTTTTTAATTTTCTGAAATTTCGAGAAATTGTTTTTTATGCAGCTTAGTGTAGGATGTGCGTTGTGGTACAGTGGATATCGGCTCGGAACGAGAAACCGGGGAGCCGAGTTTGAATTCCAGCTGAATCCATTGTATTCACTGACGCGCAAATACCCATGGGAAAGGTATTAATCCGTCTCTTCCTTCCAGTTATGGGTTAAATAGCAGGACAGATTGGGTTCTATAGCCTTGGCCGGCAACCAGTCTACCGCAGAAAGCAATGGCAACCTACTGCGAAATAATCTTCTGCCCAGTCAGTCATGTCTCTTTCGAGACATGATCGCCCAAGCGTGTATCACGTATGGCAATTGACTGACTGAGTGTTTATAAAAGACAAATCCTCGGAGAATTTAAACCATTATTTTTTTTAGTAAAATTTAGTAAAATTTGATCCCCAGTAGAAAATCTTCCCTGAATGTTAAAAAAATATACAATAAGACGAAGTCATTGGTTATTTAAAAAAAAAGCTTTTAATTTCTGTTATAAATAGCACGCATTATGGCCGCTATTATCTTAACAAATTTGCAGGAATTGTTTTCATATTTGAAGATTTACGTTAGAATAATTTATAATCTATAAAATCATTTAGAATTCGGTATTATTTTATCAAAACAATTTTCATTTTATCAAATTCTGTATTGAAAATGCTTTTCTTCGATTTTTCAAATTAAAAGTAAGTAGTATTTGTTTCAAATAAGATTAATTTTAATAATAATTTAAGAAAAGTATATTTTATTTTCGAAGATTTTTTTAATATAGAGAATTTTGTTGTGTTAGCTACTTCGTAAAAAATTTTAGTGTTCCTACTTATAATAAAAATTCATTCAAATCAATTTACATACAGTTTAAAATTCAATAAATTATTTTTCTTATTGAAAATATTAAATATAATCTATAAGTTTGAAATGAAAACTAAAATAACAGCTTCACGAAGATTTTTCATTTATAAAAATGCATTTTAAAACTTCTCTTTGGAGGTACCGATATATATATATATATATATATATATATATATATATATATATATATATATATATATCAGTTATATTTATATTTTTCTTTGTTTATTATATTAAATTTTTTATTATGTTATTATGCATTTACAATCTTTAATTATCAAAATGTACATGTGTCTCTTCGTAGTTGTACACATCAATTGTGTTATTTTTTAAAAGTGTTTAATTTACTTTATTAAGAATTATTATATTAATTATATTTTTGTTAAATTACTTATAAATTTGCATGAATAATTTTGTTCTATTCATAATATTAAAGCGTAACATATATCTCTTTTCTGAAACAGGACATAGTTTTCAAAATTGCAGGCAAAGCATTACAAGACGTAACCATTATTTTGTTTATCTTTTTCTATTGGATTGGTTCAGTATCGCAGATTTCTTTCCCTATCATTTATGATCCTAACATTTTTTAACATTTTCTGATAATTTTATTCTTTTCTAATTTATTGATTGTAAAATATGTGAAGTAACATTTTTATAAACTAGCAATCATTTTCAAATTTGTACGAAATGCGTTCCGACTCCTCACGTTATTCTTTTTTTACTGTTGATTCGGAATAGTTATAACACGACCTCTGGCTGAGTCGAGCAATACTTCCTGATCCTTGGTCGATTCCGCCCACTTTGTGTTGTTGATCTCGGATTAACCAAAACACGACTGCTTGGTGTCACTTGACGAAGTTAGCCCAGACATGCAAGGGATTGGTATATAATAAAAACCCGATTTAAGACTGTAACGACACGGTGTAGATGTATATATATTTATATATATATATATCAAATAAATACAAGATTTGCAAACAAGACAAAGCTGGTAACACTCAACAGTTGGCTAGTATTTTAAAATTACTTCAGTAACAATTTTTCTGTTACAAATCTACAAGAATTGTTTTCATTTTTGTAAATTTACATTAGAATCATTTACAATCTTTAAAATCTTTTAGGATTCTGTATTTATCATTTTTTATCGAGGACAATTTGCTAGAGATATATCAGGTTATAAATTTACCTATTCCGTATCCCTGGCCACAAGATGTCCTGGGGGTAATAGCCAAATACCAAGTTGAAACAGGCATATAGCTATGAATGCTGCCCGAACGAAGTTTATGATGTTAGCAACAGAAGAAGCTAGAAAGTGTAGAAACTATGCCTTGGGAACATGTACCTCACTGATTCCAACAAAGTTATACAACACAGGGTACTATAATATTTCCATAATTCTTCAGAGCGGTCTACCGACAACCTTAAATTGGGATGTAACTCAGTTTGTATCTTGATTAACAATTCTCTTAAATGTCCAGGGATTACTATACTCGAGGACAATTGATTCAAGGACAACATGTCCAGCTCTACTAAAAATTGTTAGGGACTGACTAGCCTGTCGTATTTTGTTAAGAAAAGCTATCAGCTGATAATATTGTTGTATCAACCTTTCTAATCCCTGTACTTTGTTCATCATCGTCTCAGTTGCATTAGCCATCACTTGCCTTAGCTCTCTTAAATTGGTGGGCAGCTAATTTATTTTCACTCTAGTCTTCGTTAACTCCAGCCTTGTTGCATTCAATATTAATACGCTATTCTTTGCCACCTTGGCTAGGTCTCTTTGGTTTTTCTCCAACTCTCCAAGTCTACGCTTTATGACTCTAACATCATCTTCCGTTACGGTTCTAAATAAAACATCCAATACTTTTTCTACAAAGGAACTATTGATCTCTTCCTTTTGGTTTGTAATAATTTAATTCTCTTCAGGTAATTTCTCATCTCCTTACATTGGTTCTCCCTCATAGTTGTGTCCCCCTCTAAAAAGCACAACAAATTAAGGTATTCCGCTTCCGTGGGGTAACTCTCTGCTACTTTTGACATGACTGGGCCCAGTTTATTTATTTTACACTCCATTTTGCTTCGCAGTACCTCGTATGGGTTTAGATCGATCACGAATGCGACTAGCCACTTTGATCAAGTTATTACTACTTCGCTCATTTTCTTGAAAATCGTATTTTGGCCTAATTTCCAAGCTGCTGTCATCACCGTCATCATCATTGTTAGCAGCATCACCCTTCTTGTTCCGGCCATACCTGCAAGGCAACAAGATATACCAGTTTTTATTCCTTTAACCATTTCTGTCCCTTCCGTACTTCTTCTTCTTTTTGTGCCCTTTCCCTCCAAGACGTAGGCGATCATGGTTCTCCACGTCTCCCTATCCCTTGTGGCTCTTAGTATGTTTGCTTCTGTTACCCCTGGCAACCCCATTCCGTCATCCATCTGATCAGGTTCTGCAAATATGTTATCCGCTGCCTTCCTCTGTCTCTCTTTCCGTCTATCTGGCCAGTCAGTATCGGGTTCTCCAAGCTCTCCTTCCTCATTGCGTGTCCCAGGAACTTCAGTTGTCTCTTCCTGATGCTCAGTATTAATTTCCTTTTTCGTACACACATACAAATTCCTTAGTTTCACGCATCTTGTCAGTATGCTGCCCAACAGCGGAATTGAGAGGTAAATTTCTCTGCCCCTTGTGATCTGGTAGCCAAACCTCCTAGTCTCCAACAACCAGCTCATTTTGGGAATAAAAGAATAGATAACGAAGAGCTCAAACCCATCCACCTCAGTTTTCATTACCTTAACTTCTTACGGAGACTTAGGATTCTTTGCCCCTCTTAGTCTCTGTTTCGGGTTCAACCTCTGACTTATTCTCTTCTCTCAATCGGTCTTGGGTCGGAGAAATGGGTAGTTCGTCTTCCTCTCCCCTCCCTTGATTCTCCTCCAATCTTAGGGAGCTTCCGACGACTGCTCTGGTCGTTTTCACTGAGGTTAGTTTTCTTTTTTGTAGCTAGTTTTCCTTCCTCCCGAGTATATTGGAGCAGAGTGGAGTGGCACACAGATTGCTTCTTCCAACTAGCTACGTCTAGTTCCCACTTGCTGGTTTCTGATCCCTAGGTTTTCTTCATCTCTAGAGTCTTCGTATATTTCCATATCCTCGGGCTCTACTAAGGTTGCTTTCCTCGTTTTGGCCTTCATTTTCTTAGGCACATCTATTTCCTATTCAGCTGTTTCAGATCATTGGCATGGGCCCTTATCGTACGTCCGGTCATTTGATCCCAGATCACAAATGATACCGGTCCGGTTTGCTCCACTATTCTGTAATAGGGCCTCCATCACTGATCTAGTTTCCCTTTCTTTAATGCGGCAACGGTTTTCCCTTCCCCTGTTAATCCTTTCTTGAGGGATAGCTCCGGACAAACACCTGGTCTCTTCACACATTCTTCCAGTAGTTTTTGGAACTGAGAGAAAGATATTTCACATTTATTATCAGGTAAAAATTTATCTTCCTCGCACTCTCTTGATTCCTCTCCCGACTCGGGGTGTTTCAAACTACAACCCTGGACTTCGTTACTAGGGCTCTTCTTTGCTTCTGGTTGAGGTAGCTTTGACTATATATATATATATATATATATATATATATATATATATATATATATATATAGCTTTTCAGATTTCACTCGCTTGATCGACTCAGTCGATTAAAAACTTAATTGGGAGATTAAAGTTTATTGCTTTGCCCGCTTTCGATTAAAAATTCACGTTACCTAGAATGACCTACAATGACATTATTGAACTATTTGATCTCATGCATGGCGCCAGATTTACGTC
>JBBBDQ010000885.1:1082500-1087500 GCA_037127315.1 Ascarosepion bandense | reverse complement strand
TCTAACATGCGCCAATAGCCTGGTGGGTGAATCTCCGACAGTTGACAAATTAGTCGGGTCTCAGTCCCGAGGCAAACGTTTAATTTAGCTGCACTGAAGAGCTGTAATACAGCGAAACAGGCCTGTCTGCGGATGATATATATACACATATATATATATATATATATATATATATATTCAGAAATTTTAACAAATATGTTATAATATAAATACAAAAGTAGCTATTTTGTTTCGACACTACTTGTTTTTTATCAAATGATGAGGTTTATTTCAAGTTGAAGAGTTTTAAAAAGGTAAAAACAAGCCAAACCCTATTACTCAAGGAGGCATTGTTGCATACACAGTGTGGACCAATCAGAATAAAGTAACTTCTAACCTTAACCCAGTTTATATAAATCCTAATTCTAACCATGCCCCATCAGTCATTAAACATATACCATTTTCTATTAAATCTGCACTCAGAAACAACTTATCTAGCAAAGTATTTTTTGATCGGTATAGTAAATTTTATAATTCTACCCTTAGAAACAGCGGTTATAGGACTACTGATATCAAATTCAGAAAACCTACTGGAAATAATAGCAGCGAGAAGAAAAGTTCTAGAAAAATCATCTGGTTTACCCCTCCCTATAATATGATGGTTAAAACTAAAATAGGACAAAAATTCTTAAACCTTATTAGCAAACACTTTCCTGAAACTAATCCTCTTAGCAAAATGTTCAATAATAATACACTCAAGTTAAGCTATAGTTGCACGGATAATTTAGCAAAAATAATTTAAAAACATAATAACAAAGTCCTCAACAATTATAAAGATACAAAAAACACAGTAAATTACAATGCTCAAATAGATCGTAACAAGGACAAAAGAACTAATACCAGCGGCTGTAATTGTAGAAATCCTAAAGTTTGCCCATTGCATAATAATTTCCTAGTTAGCTCCATAGTTTATCTGTGTACCGTCTCCACAACTGAAAATCTTAATGCTAAAAAGGTTTATATTGGTTTTACTAAAAACCCGTTCAAAACTCGCAGGTATCAACACACATTGTCTTCCAATAATATTTCTTATAAATACAGCACTTCATTATCTAAGTACTATTGGTCTTTAAAAGAAAAAGACAAAACACACACTATTAAATGGAAAATCCTTACAAAGGCCCAAACTTGTAACTCCCTCCGTGCACCTTGCTACCTCTGTCTTAACGAAAAGTTAGAAAGCGTGGGCCTTGTGAATCATGGCTTTTAGGTGTTGGTTTGAGGGTCGGTGTTATGAGGAAATATGTTGAGTGTTGGCCGGATGGCATGTGCTGGATTGGGGTCTGTCGAGTATTGGCGCGATGATCGATGTCGGATTTGGTGCCTCATAGCTGCATAGGTTGACGATCGGTGTTGAAACGTCCGAGTTGGATGAAGGTACCTATCAAATAAAGGCAAAAAAATGTCTACGTATTAGTGTATGTATATATGTAGGTGTACATTTGTTTTTCGTACTAGTAAACATATTAGTATTTTCTTTTACTTGCTGATGATGTGTGTATGTATGTGTATATCTTATATATATGTATGCTTTTATATATATATATATATATATATATATATGTATGTGTGTGTGTGTGTGTGTGTGTGTGTGTGTGTGTGTGTCTATATGTTCAGATGTCCATGTATGCATGTTTATATGTATGTATGTTTATATATATATATACGTGTGTGTGTGTGTGTGTGTGTGTGCGTGAGCATTCTTAGTAAAAATGACAGATTCTTTGTGCTTATCAAGACACTCTCTTCACCCCGATATCGAGCATTTTACAATAAAAAAATATTTGCCTGAAAACATTTTATCAGTAAAACCACTGAAAAACAACCTTGGCACTAAGCACTATCACAATACTATATATCTATATATATATATATGAGATTCAATCTGTGAGTCTGTGTGTGACTGTTCCCAATGCACACCTACATTTTTAAGCTACGCCATTCAAAATTTCTAGAGGCACATATCTACAAGGAAGCCACATACTTTTTAAGTTTAAGTTCAGCAATTTTCTTTAGCCCTTTTTGGCCAATGGATCCGATTGTTTACATTTGCTCCGTAAAACATCTAAGACCTAAGATGGTTGCTAAATTACGTCACAGAAATCAAATCACACGTGTCAAACGCGACTAAAATATTTTTTCATTAAAAAAACAATGAGCTTTTATATTTAAATTTTATTCCGACGTTTTAAAAATTCATTTGGTCAAGAAAATAATGTAAATATTTTCCCCCGTAATCTTGAAACAAAAGTGTTTTTCAAACAAAAACAAAATATGTAAAAAAAAAAGTGTCAATAGTTAATTTAATTATTTAAATTTTTTTTCTTTTTTCAGATTTAATATTTCATACTTCAGAAAATAGAATTAAAAAAATAAAGCTTTTTTCACTAAATATTTCATGCAGGAAATCAACTGTCTGTAATTCGCGTAGCAATAATGTAACTTTCTCCTCTAAATGTCTACATTTTTAAATATTCTTCGAAAATTTCTTGATATCCCGTTACAGGGTATCAAATCCAGTAATTTCTAAAGCGTTCATAAACTCAATAGGGTAGTTGACTGTGTTATCAGGGTCCTTTCCGGTGATTTTAGGCAAACCCTTCCTGTTGTTCCAAGACGCACCAGGGCGGATGAGGTAAGATCAAGTCTTAAATCCTCAAATCAAACTTTCAATAAATGATTTCTATCTACTCCGCTCATTGGCATCTTCTCTTACGACTAAAAGGTTCTGAGTTGCACAGGCAACGCCAGGCTATGATGCTAGTATATATAAATATGCATGATATATAATTTTAAAATACCGAAAATAAAAACAAATATGTAGATACCAAAAGCATAATCACAATTGCAAGCTTAATATTTGTAAAAAAAAAAAAAATACTAGATATTTTTGTAAAAGTTTTGGATTTTCCGTTGTAGCTATATTATGAACAGGACCCTCCACCACACACACAGACACCTTTTAAAATGATAAAAATCAGTATTTTCGATCCTGACAAATGCCTTGTTTTGAAGAAGGTCTAATGAATGTTAGTCCATAAAAAACATTAATTCTAAAATGTTTCCTCGTTTTTATGACTGGGTCGGTCTATTTTGGTTGTGTCAAAGGAAAGTATTTGTTTTAATCAACCAAGGCGGTAATGTCATTAAGGTTACTGAATGACAAAACATTAGAAGGAATCGGAATTCCAGTCCTGAACAGAAACAAGTG
Organism: Ascarosepion bandense; assembly: GCA_037127315.1. Taxonomy (NCBI): domain Eukaryota; kingdom Metazoa; phylum Mollusca; class Cephalopoda; order Sepiida; family Sepiidae; genus Ascarosepion; species Ascarosepion bandense. Next base: position 1,084,250 of record JBBBDQ010000885.1, on the reverse strand, counting down.
ATAAATGTCTATTCCTGTTCAAGATATTTAAACCGGAAGGAGTATGAACCAGGCGATATGCGAACTTATTTACTCCTATTGAGAAAAATAAATAGTAAATAAAATTTCAGATTTTTAGGCAGAAACTTTATAAGTATAGTGTTGAAATAAACTTTAGGAGGAACCGGAAACCCAATCCTAAACAGGAAGCACGGGGTAAACCTCATTTACTGTCAAAAAAAACTGGAGAGGAGTGCGAACAATGAGAAACAGTGAAGGAAGCTCTGAAAATGTGTCATCTTTTTACAGAACAATGACCCTGTTCATAGTGTTAACTCGGAGGTGCAATGTGTTGCAGAAATAGGAATGTTAGTGTATAGGCTATTTATTCTACTCACCGGAACTGGCTCCATCTATTTTTTGTTTCCGAACCTTATAATGTGTTTGAAGAGGAAGAATCTTTCAAATGATTCAGTGGTAATAACAGTATCAAAGCAGTATTTTCATGGATAAATATCTGAATCTGTTTTGGAGGGGTTAAAAACAACTTGAGAACCGAGGTGCTGTGTTGAATATGAGTAAAACTACGCATGCGTAATAACTCGAGGTAATTTCCGGCTTCTTCGGCCCGAGAACTTTTCGGTACACTCTAGTAAATACTTGTCAAAAGTTCTGTGAAATTTCAATCAAATTTTTTCGTATTATTTCATGTCATTAAAAACAGGAAAGCAAATATTAAATAAAATATCAAATATAATTTTGATTATTTATTAAGCATTTTTTTATCAAAGCGCTAACCATGACAATTATTGAGGTTAACGTGTTAGCTTAACAGATGTTTGAGAATTTAAATTAAATCGGCCAAAAACACTCCAGTTCACATTTCATTATGAAACTGTACTATGTTTACTGCGGGGAAAAAATATTGGTAATTATGGCTTCGGGGAAATAAATCGCTTATTTTCGGCATTTTCCGCTAGATCGATTTTCTAGTTTTTATTCTTTCAATATATAAGCATTTCTTTTCCTTTGAATTCTTTCTCTAAATTCTTATCCATCTTACCTCTCTTCTAAGAATCAGACCAAATATTTTAAAGTTTTTTTTTTCCTGACCAACTTGGGCAAATGATCGTAAAATGAATGTCTTTGGTGTAATTTCTAATCAATGAAGTTTACCACAAGAAGTTTACCACCCTTCCTTTTGCAAGTCATTTGAAAGTCAGAGATATTCCTAGCCAATCCTCTAGATTATGATCTAATACTATTTTTGTTCAGTACAAATAAACTAAAGATGGATTATGCAGCGCCTATCGCAAAATCGGGTGTTCTTTCAATGAGGACTCTTACCTTGAACGTCTATTGAGACTAAAACTCACCCCAGACCTCGACGCCATGTCAGATTGAAACACCAGATCTCGGAAAATCACCAAAGTGAAGCAACGTCGAGCCTAGATGAATGACCGCTTGGGTATACCAGCTTGTAGGGACCTCGGTGATGCTTGGTAAATTGGCCTTGTGCCAAACAAGTTCGAAGTCCCCATAATTTAAATATCAGAAGGTCGAAGGTTGGATGTTGAAATGTGAAAGGAGAAAAAAAATTTCGTGTGTATATCAAATTAAAGATTTTTTTAACAGCATGACAAAAATGTAAGAAGAAAAATATAAGTGAAATTTTGTTAACTGAACACAATAACCTATTTGTGAGAAGGAAAATGTTCATTGAGAAATGCATGCAGCTTTGTACTTAAAATTGTTCGTAGAGAAATGTAGG
>JBBBDQ010000885.1:975000-1077500 GCA_037127315.1 Ascarosepion bandense | reverse complement strand
AATGGACGATGCGTATATGCTAGAGTAGCTACTGTCTACCATTCTTCCAGATAGGTTGTGAGAGCGTACATATATATATATATATATATATATATTATCCTTGATCACGTATACGTCGTCTCTTGCCGTTGTTTTCTTTCTTCCGTTTGATTTCTTTTACGTTTTCGACTAATATATCAAGTTTGTTTCTTCCTCTTACACGACTGACAGTTGAAAGGCTGACACCAACAATATCTGCGATTTCTCTGTAAGGTTTACCAGTGTGTTCGTTCAGCGTTACAATTTTCGTAAGTTTCCTTGGAGCAACATCCCATTGCAGACAATGGGCGTAGGACAACTAATCGACATTCGAGACAATAGTGTCTGGGCATGATAAAATTCTGATGCAATCACGGATGACGCCATATTTTGAAAACCAAACAAATTTCATCATATACTCCGAAAATAGATTCATATTACTGTACACTACTAAAAATGACAATGTAAGGAGGAGGGAACAGAAACCGATTACACCCTGTCACTCCAAAGGGTCTAAAGCTGACAGTATGGTAAAAGAAAAGATACTAAATCAATTTAGCTTCCAATCTATAGACATAGTGAGATAACACTGAATAAATAGAGATACGTAAAGATAGATAGATAGATAGATAGATAGATAGATAGATAGATAGATAGATAGATAGATATATTTATTTTGGTAATTTAAGTTGCTAAGTTATTTTTTCTCGTTGCAATATAAGTACGAATATATATTATCCTATATGCCAAGTTTACGAATGTTTCCACTACTGCCCGCGGCGTGGTCCCTTCATCAGCGACAAAGACGGTTACCTAACCAGCTTTTTTCTGCTATGAAAGTCGGTTCTCTGTGTAGGGCCCGGAAGTTTTTTCCGTCTAAATCTGCACATTTATAAATCTACCATCCGCCCGTGCATTGAATACTGCTGCCATATCTGGTCGGGTGCCCCTGCTGTTCTCCTCGGGCTTCTCGATAAGGTTCAGAGGAGGGTCTGTAATGTGATAGATACCGACTTGGCAGACCGCCTGCAATCTCTCTCCCACCGGCGCGACGTGGCTTCCCTGTGTCTCTTCTACAAATACTTTCATGGCTTCTGCTCCGATGAACTTAGATCAATAGTGCCCCCTAAATACGAATTTGAACGAGATACTAGATTAGCAACTAGATCCCACCCTTTTACAGTGAAACCGATAAAATGCAGCCGTAACTTCTACTCCAACAGTTTCTTTCCTCGCACTTCCCGACTGTGGAATTCTCTTCCAAACGATTGCTTCCCCGACGGCTACAATCTCCAGGAGTTTAAATGTAAGGTCAATAGACACCTCCTAACACACTAACCTGCTCCCATTCTATCAAGCACTCTTTCCAACCCTCATCCTCGCTATCCTTATTCATCTGTCACCTTCCTCCTGACATTCCCTATGTCTAACCATTCACTTCTCTTTACCTTCCCCTATGTAGCCCCATGCGCAATAGTGGCAGTGGAATGCCTTGCTTGGGGTGAGATGATTAAAAAAAAAACAATGATTATAGTTGATAGACACCTAACAAGAGTAAAAACAAGACTTGCCAAGTAGCGGATACATTGTCAATAGCCACGTAGCACAATGGTGGCTTAGACTGGACCCCAAAAATATATATGCAACGGTGCGATTATGTCATGACATCGCCAGATGATGACACTGGGCTGGATGAATAATTCCCCGATGTAATTTTTTTCTAATTTGAAGAAATACTTTATTTAATTTTAAGTTGTGCTGCTTTAATCTACAAATAAAAAGAATCGAAATAAAAGGGAGAAATTTAGAATGCATTTCATAAACCTCTACACTTTCTTAGCTGACCGTTCTTATCCGTGTATACTGGGATGCTTAGCCATTCCCTGTTGCAGAAGCCTGATCAGGCACATTTGTTTTTGCTCAACACCCAGCAAGCACACCTGTGAGTTACACTGCATCTACGCTGAGCGGACCTTAGTTTCAGTTTGTGAGAAAGAGCATATTATCTGGCGTAATCAACAATCTGAACAAGGCTAACACGCTCAAATCCTCGGTTAGGATGAGTTGAAACTTCGTCGCTAAAATATATCACGAATAAAAACATTCAAGACGAGTGCGAACCGGTAAAGAGTGGCTCCGTTAGAACGGAAGGCATACATTCATTAGTGGTCCCAAACGGTCATAATCGGGCTTTGGACAGGAGTATAACTTAGAGTAATCACACGATTGTCATTTTAATGAACTTTAGAATAATATGGTGGATGTGGCCACAATTACTGTTTCTGCTACATGAGTGCATTATCTTGCTCAGAGTTTGAACAAGGCTTGTAAGGTCACAATCTTCGATGACTCCCAAATATTTCCCTCAACCCAATTTCACTCACATAGCTTGGATAAATCTTTGCTGTGGTTTTCAGGAACTTTCCAACAGTGACACACACTCCTCCAGGCCGATAACATCAAGGAGTCACTTTCCTGATAAATAGATCGTGATACGATTCGAACCCGGGTCTCATTGTTGGAATGCGAACTCTCTAACACCGCACCCATGTCTCTACTCTTTATAGCTCTAAGCAATGTCCTTCTAATATCTTCCCCTGTCACTGATTAGGCAGTCTTCTTGGCGCTCATCTTCTGTCTCGCATAACTTCAATGTCCTGTGAGTGTAAAATCTCCAAGCCCTCTTTTTTCATCATGCGTTTCAGAAATTTTAGCTGTTTCTTTCTGATTTTATGTATAATTGTCCTCTTTCTTTCGATTTTCCTTGTATGATTCTTTCTGGTATTCTCAGCATTTTTATGTAGAACCATATCTATATTGCTAAAAATCCCTTTTTCTGTGCGGAAATTATCCAGCATTCACTGTCATGTAGGAAGGTTGACGTTATATAAGAGTTCAGCCCGCAATTCTGACGCGTTTTTCTTGTTTCTTAGAACTTCAGATTTCAGTGCCATATTTTCGTCATCTGTTAAAATGAATCTTTTTATTATTTAATCTCTTAAATTATTTGAATTCCGATTCATTTTTATTCTGTTTTACTTCAGTTCATTATCTGCTTTCATCACAACTTTCTCGGAGTAGAAAGACCTTCCGACCATTACAGTTACTGTTTAGGTGTTTGATATCAAAATAGAGTCAAAACGTCCGAGGAAATTGCAATTTGCATCCCATATTCCAATAAGTTCACCATTCACTTATGTACAACCACCCAATCCTGAACATAGATGAAGCAAAAATCTTCAGCCATTTGTCACTGCCCCTACTCCAAACTGCACTCTATATTTTTATTTCCTACGTTTGACTTTAATTATTCAGATTGCATTAATTTTTTGTCCACGTTTTCTTCATTTTATGTTTGTTTTTTGTCAGAACTTTCTAGATTGAATACCTTCCGATCATTAAAATAATACAGCAAAGTAAGAATACAGTGTGAATTAAAAACACAAAACAAAAAATATGCCCACTCAACTACAGGCGACATCACAAATAATTAACAACCAACAATCAGTCAGTTAAGTGCCATACGTAATACACACTTGGGTGAACATATTTTTTTCAAGTCATGACTGGCAACTTTTCCCGCAGTATGTTTCTATTAATTTCTGTGGTAAACTGGTTGCAAACCAAGGCTATAGAATCAAATCTGTCCTGCTACTTAACCCATAGCTGAAGAGAGAAGCGACGGATTCATGCCTTTGCCGAAGGTATTTGTGCGTATGTGAATGTAACGAATTCAACTGCAATTTGAACTCGAGTTCCCGATTTCTTGTGTTCGAGATGATATCCACTGCACCACTACGCACATCCACAACCAAATCGAGAGCTTTAAAGAAAAACAGATCTAACGCGCGCACTTTTTTTTCTAGAAGGAAAAGAAATTTAGCTCCACTTGTACCATTTTATTTTTGCAGACACATTTCAAAACACGTCACGTCTTTGCTCAGCTAGACTAATCAACCAATCAGGTGATTAAGATTAAGAAATCACAAAGATCTGACTAATCAACCACTCAGGTGGTCTCATTTAGTTTTCAAAATCCTTCAAAGTCAGCCTTAGATCTCGCATCTAGTTCGAAAACAAATAAAAAGTGACTGGGATCAGTAGAAAATTCACTCGCGTCAAAGGTCTGATTTTGCACCGCAGCACCTTCAAAGAAACCCAGCTGACTGCTACAAGTAAAACACTAACTACAGAGGCAATGACAGAAACCGTTATTTGACAAGCTCCTTACTTCTGAACATACAGTATGCACATGAAGAACTCTTCTTTCTCATTTGCATACACCCTAGCTTTTGCAATCATATTTGCATATTAACTTTTTTTTTTTTTTTTTTTTTAATCATTTCACCCCGAGCAAGGCAGAAACGCCACTGATGTGCAGGGGGTTACATAAGTGTAGAAAGATTAATTAGAAAAGAGTGAGGAGTACAAGCTAGTTAGAAAGGAACAATAGAAAACTGAGAAAGCAGGTGCAATGACAGGTACATGGGCGGAGAGAAAGGGAAGCTTATACAGGGGAGGGGAGAGAGAGCTAGAGGCCAGTGGTTAGTAGGTGAGTATTAACTTTGCTTTTAAATTTCTGGAGGTCGTAGCCGTCAGGAAAGCAAGAATACGGGAGTGAGTTCCACAGGCGGGAAGTGCGAGAGAGGAAGCTGCAGGAGTAGAATTGTCGTCTGCGTTTGGCTAACCTGACTGTGAATGGGTGGGACCCAGTTGCCAGTCTGGTTGAACGGGTAAACACCTGTTGAGGAGGCATCAGTGACTTAAGCTCATCCGAGCAGAAGCCATGAAAGTATTTATAGAAGAGACAGAGGGAGGCCACATTTCGACGATGGGAAAGTGGCTGCAGACGAGTCGCCAGATCAGTACCTATCACATTACAGACTCTCCTTTGGAGCTTGTCAAGAACACTGAGGAGAACGGCAGGGGCACCTGACCATAAATGGCAGCAGTACTCCATGCACGGACGGATGGTTGACTTGTATATATGCAGGATGGATTCAGGTGGAAAAAACATCCTGGATCGACATAGTGACCCAATCTTCTTAGCAGTAGATTTTGCTATGGATTCAATATAGTGCTTCCATTTGAGGTCTGAGGACAGGGTAAGTCCGAGGAGGCGTAGTGTATTACTCTCCGGGAGAATCATCTGGTCCATGCTTATGGGAGGCAGAAGAGGTTGCCTGTAATGGTTGACAGACAACAGCTTGGTCTTAGAGGAATTAAAGTTGACAAGCCACTTCTTGCCCCAGTTCACCACAGAGTGTAGATCCCGCTCAAGGTCAGCAGCGAGATTATGTCTGTCCGCCACGACAGGTTTCTTACTGGAGCGGGAGTATATTGTTAAAGCCAAACTTTAAACTGTCAATGGTAAATGACACTTCTACAGAAGCTTTTTATATATCCGGCAAATACTTGTGTACTTGTTTTTATTCATATAAAGCTTTATTCCTGCAATTGCCGAACATACATTTCCGTTTTTCTATTAATACTTGTCATTGTTAGAAACTAAAAACTTTTCCCTACATTTTGTTAGCAGGCACAAATTTAATAGAACTTCTGTCGTCGCCGTGAATAATAATCTGGAGACCTGTCTAAAAGAAACGATACCAGGCGAGACTTGAGCTCGTATACCATATCGGAGAAACGCATTTTAATTTAAACGATTCGGCTGCGAAAGACGTTTTATTATTTTTCCGTAGCGGGAATAAATAACAATTGTATGTTTTGACGACAGAATAATCAAGATAGAAATCTATACCGTAATTCTAATAATAAACCTGTCTCCTTTTTATTCAATTTCATTTTGCTTTTTCTTTCTCTCTTACTTCAACGACTCGCTCCCTGCTTACCGTGATCAAATTTTGTTGAAAATGGACAAACAATTCACTGTCTGTTAGATTGTATAGAGAATTGGATTATTTGTGAGAAGTAGATGGGTGTTAGATACTGCTGGGTGAATATGCATGAATCTACGAACTGTTTTTTTTTTTTTTTTATTCGATTGGCCTTGTCTCACCTTTTCTGTGTAAAAAATATAAAGTTCTACCGCAGATTTAGAATGAATCTTCATTCTCGTAGCAGTTCGCAAATTAACAAACAAGGAAACTGCAATGAATGGGGCCGTCTCTTATTCTTTGACACCGAAGATATTGATATTAGCCATACAGGTGATGAATAGACAACAACACAATTTGGTTATTCTGAAAACTGGAATAACGACAGATATGATACTATTTACGGCATTTATATATATCTGTCTACCTCTCTCTTTCGCTCACCTTGCACCGATTCCCCTCTTCTTTCTCTCTTTCTCTCGCGCAGTAATTCCTTCACCTCTCTCTTTTTCATTCACTTCATTTCCTCTTTCTCCTCTCACTCTCTTTCTCTAGCATTCACTTCCTCTTTTTCTCCATCTCGCTCTCTTTCTCTCTCGCACTCACTCCCCTTCCTCCCTCTCCTCTCTCACTTTCACTCTCTTACTCAGTGCCCCCAATCTCTCGCTCACTTTTTCTCTCTCTCGCACGCTCAATTGTTCTGGCGTACTCTCCACTATGGTAACTAGACTTTATGACTTCAAGCGCAGTACTGGATTGGCGACAAGGTCTCATTATTTTACAGTTGAAATAACTATAAGTAAGGGCAATAGTTTCTTATCTCGCAATTATCTCAAGTGAAACTCTCTTTCAGCTTCTTGCTTCCCAGTCAACTTAGATCTTCAAAAATTTAAATGCAATATCATCTTCTGTCTTCTCAATGATTGTTCTTTTATTGCTCTTTCTCTTCAATAGTAATTTTTCTCATATTCCCTAACACTTATTATGCCCTTACGTCCTAGTGGATTTATTGACTGACTTGAATTGAAGTGATTAATATATATATATATATATATATATATATATATATATATAAGCACAAAGAATTTGTCACTTTAACTGAGCAGGTTCATGCCGACTTCTAAGTTTGCACATCGTTATGAAGTCGACATGAATCTGCTCAGTCAAAATATCAAGTTCTTTGTGCTTATCAACACTCTATCTCCACCCCGATATCGAGCACTTTACGAAAAAAAAAACTGTTTACCAAAATACATTTTACCAGTAAAACACTGAAAAAAGAACAACTTGGCGCTAAACATTATCACAATTAAACAGTATATATATATATATATATATATATATATATATATATATATATATATAGGTAATGATGTCAAGTCCGTGAATGGTGAGAATAATCCAACAAGATTTACTTAATATAAAATATTAACTGTGAGATCAGTATAAAGAACTCAATGGATGTTATCCAGAACAATATGATATTTATAAAAGAAATCTTGGCACATCATTTAGAGTGGTTATAAATTATCATTCATTTCTCTTAACTAAATTAACTCATATCATCATACCACACTAAATTCGTTCCATTCGATACAAATATTTTGAAGGAATTTCGGGAATATATATATATATATATATATATATATATATATATATATATAATGATAATAATAATAATAAAACCGACTCTGTACGTATTCTAATCTTAAAATGTTACACAAGTAATTTTTAAAGACCACGAATAACCAGCAGAATCTAACTCCGTTATTGTCCTCGGCTATAGAGCTTTGGACAAAGAGGGGAAAAAAAAAAGAAAACTGCGTAGGACCGACAATACATACGGTTCTTCACAGTAAAGAAAAAAAACCCTCGAACGGAACGAACCACCAGGAAAGAAAAGTGCTCGATACTAAACTAACCAAAAAGTGTTAACAAAAAGGCAGTTACGCAGAGCCGTTGTGCGAAACCGCGGTAGGTCTTGGCGATCTTGCGATTTTTTTCGTATATATATATATATATATATATATATATATATATATATATATATTTTAAGGTGGTGATGGTGTGTTGGGCTGCTGGATCATGTAATTTAAATTGTGTGTATAGACAAAACTTGTCTATATTATTCAATGAAACCTGCATTAATATATATATATATATATATATATATATATATATATATATATAGTTCATTAAAATCCAAGTTAAACATGTATAAATATATGTTTGTGCATTGACTACTGTTAGTCTGGCACTCTTGCTACCAGTCAGCTAAGTATATTTACCCTACTCCCCTAATGGAGCGAGATTCGACACAAGGTCTTTTTTAACGTGGGTAGCCCGGTCGCGTACAGACGGGCGAAGTAACAAATATTCCCCAGTCCCCTCAACTGCCGGTTGAGCTGGCCCCAGTGACGAGTACCTGGGGCAGAGTACCTCTGCTGCAATGAGGTGGCGCAGCCGCGGGACACTGTTTCCCGGGACAGGGCATCTGCACAGTATAATTATTCTCAGATGGACCTCTGCCATCGCGGACGGAGCTACAACTGAGCCGCACAAGATACACGCTTAGGCTTTCATGTCTCGAAAGAGACAAAACTGACTTGGCAGAAGATTTTCCCGCTGCAGGCTACCCTTATGCTCTGAGCTAGACTGCTTGGCAGCCAAGGCAATAGAAACCAATCTCTCCTGATATTTAGCCTATAGCTGGAGGGAGAAGCGATGGAGTCATACATTTTTCCAAAGGTATTTGCCTGTATGTGAATGCAACGAATTCAACTGGAATTCGAACTCGGCTCACACTCCCATCCGATATCCACTGTACCACAACGCATATCCTTAATTGATTCCTACTATATATTTCGAGATTCTTGACATTTAAAAAAGAGTCTGTAATATAATCGACCCAGAACTGGCAACTACGCTCCAGTCACTTGCTCACTGATGGAACATAGCTTTCCTCTGTCTTTTCTACAAATATTTTCATGGCAACTCATATGATTGCTTTGTTCCCCTCTGGTGCCTTGAATACATGAACTTAAGCGTACTATTAGATTGGTAACTAGGTTTCACTGTATCACTGTTCAGCTATCCAAATGCAACCATCTGTTCTATTCGAATTTTTTTTTTATTTGAACTAAAGTGTACATCTACCAGTTCGGCAAGAGCCAGTTTGATAAATAAAGGTTTGAATATATATATATATATATATATATATATATATTGGCCTGATTATTTACGATAAATTTTTATTACGAAAATGTGTGTCATTCAGTAGGATTCGAACCTGCGACCCTTATTCACATAGGGGAAGCTACAATGTAATCTGACACGTTTTAGACCTCTCGACCACGAATGATCATTAGCCTAAATGAGGTGGTAATCAAGCCTATATAACACGGTTTTCGATTTATCACAATAACCATATCTGCTCTGAAATGTATCATAATGTCAACAAATGTAAACGTTACGGAAATTAACGAAGACTAACAAAACTTGGTTATAAACAACCGACAATTTGAAATGATTTGTTTGAACTTTTTTTTTATCGATAAAACCTCGTTTAGACTAATGGTCATTCGTGGTCGAGAGGTCTAAGACGTGCCAAATTACATGGTAGCTTCCCCTATGTGGATAGGGGTCGCAGGTTCGAATCCTGCCGAATGACACACAGTTTCCTAATAAAAATTTATCGTAAATAATCAGGCCAGTAGATATAAATATATAATACTGTTTAATTAAAAACAGAATATCTACTTATATATGTATAATGTTTTTATTAAAATTACATTGCGACACGGAAATTTCTATGTTTAGAAATTTTTACTTCGTCTTCAGGCAATGGTAGATCATTGTTTTGAAAAGCATTTTCATTTAAATATAACAAGCAATACGTATGTTATTTATCGATATGGAAAGACATAAAACATTATGTGTGTGTTCAATTTAACTATTCAGAATGGAGATTCACTTTAAAGAATGCTGAGGATACCATGGCCTGAATATGTGAGCAATGATGAAGTTTTCAAGAAAATAGGAACACAAAGCGACAGTTTACATTTCAAGTTCACATAATGAGGAAAGAGTGCTTGGAAAATTTGATATTCCCAGAACAGATTAAAGGCAAGTGGAACCAAGTAAGACAACGGATAACCTACTTAAAGAGCTTTAGTAAATGTATGGTGGAAAAAGGTTTACGAGAAATAGCAAAAAAACAAAAAAAAAAAAAAAAATTTATTAAGAACTACGAAGAATAGAAAATTGTGTCGAGCCATGCGCGACTACGTCGCACATAAAAGAAACGGTTCCAGTAAAAATTTCACGGTTTTACAGTTTTTCATTTAAATTAATACTTTTGAGGCCTCCTAACTCCATGGAATGTAAAAAAAAAAATTAAATGAGTGCTTTACTGCATAATTACAAGGATATTCTTCTTGATTGATGACAACAGCACGAACATGGTATAATCATGAATATTAAAAGTATATATATATATATGGACTCTCCCTTCGATTTCGACGTATGAGTGTCTGAGTTAGACTGCCACACAAAGAATTGTTTAGAGTGGTGAAGGTTTCTGTAACATCATTCACATTTTTTGGAACTGCTGATAACAAACAATCGGTGCAGACGTCTGCCACAGATCGCATGAACCGCAGAACTCATTTATTTAATCCATAACTGGGGGGATTAGACAGATTAATACCTTTCCCAAGAGTACCAGTTCGCAAGTGAATGCAGAGTGTTCGACTGAAATTGAAACCGTTTACTGTTATTTTAAGAACGCTCACGTAACGGTGTATTTTTTTTTTTGAACGCTCATGTGACTTACAGTATAATTCTCGACCAAACAATCAAACAAAAAACAATAATCTGGTTCAGCCCACCATTTAATTTAGAGGTAAAGATAAAAATAGGACAAATATTTTTTAAACTGATAGATAGACACTTTCAAAAAAGTTTAGAACTAAGCAAAATGTTCAATAGAAACACAATCAAGCTAAGTTATAGTTGCACTAGTAACTTAGATAGTTTCATAAAAAAACAAAACGCTAGTAATTTAAATAGCATTGTACAAAACAAGATCACTAATAAAGAATGGAACTGCAGGGAACAAGAATAAATGTCCAATTCAAGGACTTTGTAATACAAAAGTCATTTACAAGGCAAAAGTACATGACTTAAATGGTCAAAATAAATAGATTTTGAATCAACCAAAGGCACCTTTAAGACCAGGTGGTTCAATCACAAGTCTACATTCAAAATAGAAAACTTAAAAAACTGTACAAAATTGGCTAGCCACGTGTGGAAATTGAAATCAAATTATGAAAAAGACCCAGACATAACGTAGAGTATAGTAAAAGCAGCCAAGCCTTACAACGGTGACAAGATATGTAGACTGTGCCAGGAAAAAAACTTAGGGATTATGCTATTCCCAAAGAAAAATGAACTCTTGAATGAAAGCACAGAAATTAGGATTAAGTGTAACCATACTAAAAACTACCTATTAGGCTCAGACAACCATGGATGAAAAAGTTCTAATTTCTTTGTAAATTTAAAAATTGCGCGTTAAATAATTATCCGTCACAGAAGCGTTCAAAAAAATTACCGTTACGTGAGCGTTCTTAGAAAAACGTGAAATGGTAAAATCGGTAATTGCAAATCACCTGAAGACACCACAGGGTAGAAAAATAGTTGGTTGGTTGGTTGATTGGTTGGTTGGTTGGTTGGTCGGTCGGTCGGTCGGTCGGTCGGTCGGTCGGTCGATTGGTCGATCGACTGCTAGGTTGAGGGTGACCTGAAGTCTCCTTTTCTTTCGCTGTTTCCTTACGGTAGTGGTGGGCACGACTCCTATTCCTGAAGTTCTCCACGTACCCTCGATCCTTCTCTTTGTTGCTGAGTGGGCAGCAGAGAGATGACCCGGCTGGAGATCGAAACCGCAAATTTACCGTAGGCGAGCAGTCAACCATTGCGATGACGCCATTTCGGTCGGGTTTCAATCCTGGGTAAAAAAGCAATCGAGTCTAACCGTACTGATAAGCTGTGATACGGCGAAACAGATCTGTCTGCGGATGACAATATATATATATATATATATATATATATATATATATATATACAAATGGCAGTCATATTTGTCAACCTACTTAGTTCTTAAGTATTTAACGAACCTTGAAATAATTCATGTTCAATAATATGTAAATAACATTTTTACACTAAGGTTTCATGTATTTAATACATTAATTCATTAAGTTAGCGCATTTTGTGCTACTATGATCACTACTCTCTTTTATCTCACAATTGTGGTTCATAGGGAGCATTCAATATAGAATAGTGCCTTGGGGCTGTTTAGATTGGCCTATTCTTCCCCTCAGAAATTAAAGAGGTAAGACCTATGAAGTAGCAGGAGGTTTGTATTCAGAATTTTTTTCTTCTAGTATATGGAGACCGTGCGCTCCCCAAACTATATAGTCCCCCTCTCGGCCGTAGCGACAAGATCCAGAGGCGTGCATGTATTTAGGGACAGCTAGGCTGCAGGAATTGCTGGCCAGTCAGTGTCAATGTCACAGCGAACCGTTTTCGGGACTTCACTCCGAGTTCTCTGTCTGGATGTACTTCCATAAACTTTACCGTGTTATGGATATGACCGCAGGGAAGCGGAGATTTAAAATTAGACTTTTCCTTACCCTAGACCAGCTACATTCGTGAACTGTTGGGCTCTATCTACAGGAAGCAGATGGTTATGAGGCACCAGTTTCCCACCTTCGCTTATGATCTGTCTTAGAGCAGGACTTAGTTGACAGAGGCTATTTTAAACGCATGCCAAGGCAGCATTTTCTAGACAGTGGCAGCTGTCACCACCGGCTATGACCACCTTTGGAAATAAACATTTATTTACTTTATGGTTTAGAAGCTCTAAAAAAATTAATTAAATTTATAAATATATAAAACGTCAGGCAAGACATATTAAGAAACAGTAGATAAATGAGCTATCTCAAATAACGAAAATTTGTTAATTTTAGAAAACGATGGATATATATTGGGCTTAAGCCTAAAGCACTATTAGATTATGAAAGTCCTTATTTAACTTAAAATAAAAGTATTTATGGTGACTGTTTAACACTACTAACGACTAAACTACCAAGTGATAAAAAATGAAATAGAGCAGAAAATGCAAAGTATAACTCTAGGTAAGCAAAAACAGAAAGTAAAAGCAAGATAAACGATGTTCAGGTTATTTCGACAAAAATCTATATATTAATACCGTCGTACCCTTGTGTGGGATGTGTGTTGTGGTGCAGTGGATATCGGCTCGGAACGAGAAATCGGGGAGCCGAGTTCAAATTCCAGTTGACTTCATTGCATTCACTTACGCGCAAATACTCTTGGGAAAGGTATTAATCCGTCTTTTCCTTCCAGTTATGGGTGAAATAACAGGACAGATTGGGTTCTATAGCCTTGGCTGGCAACCAATCTACCTCAGAAAGCAATGGCAACCTACTGTGAAATAATCTTCCGCCCAGTCAGTCATGTCTCTTTCGAGACATGATCGCCCAAGCGTGTTTCACGAATGGCACTTAACTGACTGACTGACCCTTGTGTGTCACCCTTTTGCCAAGAACTATTTCCCTTTTTCATTTACCTCCCTTCAAATAAGATTCGATGGATGTTGATTAACTAAATAATATTGTTTATTATGTATGAACTAGCAGTATAACCCGGCGTTGCTCAGGTGTAATGAAAGCTTTAAATCTAATCCATGGTCTTGGAGCTCAGACTCTGCCTAAAGAATATTTATGTGAGAATCGAATAAAAATTGTGGATTTGTATAAAGTTTGGTGGGAATCGGAAAAAATTGTGGATTTTTATAAAGAACATACAGACAGATAAACAGACACACACACAAACATGTTGCCTTATATATATATATATATATATATATATATATATATATATATAATCGATTTTCTGCACTATTGTAAGAACTGCAACCTTGAAACTTCTGAATATCGTTTCTTATGTCTTTGTCTATGAGTGTATCAAATTTGTTTAAAATCGGACCACTCCTTCTATAACCCGATTTTTTCGATTATCGATTTTCGATATTTATCGGGGGTACCTCGACACAAATCCTAGCTAAGAATACTCGCAGACGCTTATAGTACAACTGTGTAAAGTTTCAAGAAAATCGGTTCAGTCGTTTCGGAGTCTATAGGTAACGGATACACATACACACACACACACACACACACACAGACAAAGTTTCATTTATAAATAAGTTTAGATATGGTTAATAAAATGTTATTATAATTATAAAACGGAGGAGAAGACAAAGACGAAGAAGAAGGAAGAGGAGAAGAAAGAGAAGTCGAAAGAAGAGGATAAGGCGGAGGAGAAGGTGAAGATGAATAAGGAGGAAGCAAAAGAGAAGAAAGAGGCGGAAGAGAAGACTAAAAAGAAGAAGAATGCACATCATCAAATACATCGGCTAAAGAATTTGATAAAACTGTAAAATATGGCGATCTGGAAATAGAAATTGCATGAATATCGCATTTAAACGCAACCACTATTCAAATAATAATAATAGAAGTGCCAAGAGCGATGAAAAAAATACTGATACACATTCATAACTAAACAATATTATTTACATCCATTGAACTTTATTTGAAATCATGAAAATGATAGTACATGATACCTGAATTTTTCACTGGCTCGGCTAGTAAATCTTCTTCTTCTATGTGCCCTGTCCCTTCAGGACGTAGGCGATCATGGCTCTCCACGTCTCCCTATCCCTTGTGGCTCTTAGTATGTTTGTTCCTGTTGCTCCTGGCAACCCCCGTTCCGTCATCCACCTGATCAGGCCCTGCAAATATGTTATCCGCTGCCTTCCTCTGTCTCTCCTTCCTTCTATCTGTCCAGTCAGTATCAGGTTCTCTAGGCTCTCCTTCCTCATTGCATGTCCCAGGAACTTCAGTTGTCTCTTCCTGATGCTCTGCATCAATTTCCTTTTTGTTGCTAGTAAATCAGTCAGTCAGTTAAGTGCCATACGTAATACACGCTTGGGCGATCATGTCTCGTAAGATACATGACTGTCTGGGCCAGAAGATTTTCTCGCAGTAAGCTGCCATTTTTTTCTGTGGTAAACCAAGGCTATAGAATCCAATCTATTCTCCCATTTAACCCATAGTTGGAAGGAGAATCGACGGATTCATACCTTTCCCAAGGGTATTTTGGCGTATGTGAATGCAACAAATTCAACTAGAATTCGAACTCGGCTCGACGACGTCTCGTTCCGAACCGATATCCACAGCACCATAACGTATATGCAGCTAATAAATACTAATAAAGAAAAACGTTCAAACTTACTTATTGATTCAATATATTCTTTTCGCATCATGTCACTTACGGAAAATATGTGCATTTTCTAATTTTCATTTAGTATATAATTCAAGTATGAATAAGGTTTTAGGATAGAGGATTCAGTCTACTCTACAGTTTAACCTCTAGATGGAAGTGATTGTGGAGACGAACGCGGTTGGTTGTCAACGCTGACACTGACTGACCGGCAACTCCTGCAGTCAAGGAGTCCCCAGATGACTTGTGTAACTCTGGATCTTGTGGCTACTGTCGTGGGGAAGACGATGTAGTCTGGGCAGCGTACAGCCTCCATATACCATCGCCATTCTAGGAGAAGGAAAATTCTGAAAACGAACTCCCTGCTACCTCTTTAATTTCTGAACACTTTGGAAACCATTTTCATAATCGTCACAACATCACAAGGACTGAAGGAGATGAAATGAGTTCATGCCTTTCACAACACCTGCACACCCAGAGTAGAACACTGCAAAATTTGAGTTATTAAAAGTTATTAAAAGAAAAAAATTAAACCCGATGTAGTCAGGTCGTGAAACTCGGACTGGAGTACCAGCAGGCGTCCGTGGATTTTGATGTATTGATTTGATTATATTCCTATTTGCCTGGTAACATATGTTTTTTGTGATATTGTAACGAGTGTGAGAACGGTTTTCCAAAGTGTTCATTCAACCGATCTAATCTTTGTCAAACTAACTAATAACGTGGCAATTATTTTTCAAGTTGACGAGACATTGCGTTGGGAAACTGATTTCTGTGACGCATTTTGCGTTTAGTATCACACTAGAACATAAAAAGAGTTAGATGTATCAGTGGGTTGACCTGGAAGGTCACTCAAATTCACCAAGTGCAGATTCACACCACACAGGATGTCAGTGGTTACTCTCAAAATAATGAAAACAATACTCATTATATATATAGTTTCGTGCGTTATGCAACCATCAGGTGCATATTACAAACTGAACGTTGAATTTAAGTTCACTCGATGTTCATAGGAGCTAAATCTTATAAAGTAAGATTACTGTTTTTAATATATCAAGAGTAAAATAGGCAAAGGTTACATGAAGATAAAAAATTAAAATTAAAATTTTAAAATTAAAATTTTAAATTAAAAAATTGAAAATGAAAACAATTAAAATGCAAGATGATGAAATCAAAGGGGCGTAATTCATAATTATTAATAGCAGTATTTGCTGGGAAAAGAAAGAAAGAAAGAAAGAAAGAAAGAAAGAAAGAAAGAAAGAAGTAAGGAAGTGAGAAAGAAAGAGGCAAACGTATAGAGGAATCTGTATCATTCAGGGTCTAAGAATTTAAGAAAGTATTTTTTTCTTTCTATGACAGCATGTGGCCATTAAGTCACTTTTATTGTTAAGTAGATTACGGTTTTTTATATGGTTTAAGATGATAAGTTTTTTTTCAAAGGCATAAGTTACATCTGTCTTCTTTTTCGCTGAAATATTTGGTTTTAGCTCTGCTCACATAACTACGTATATATCTGTGTGTGTGTAATTTTATTCTATTATTTTTTGTAAGAATACTATCATCATAATCACATTGGCACTAATGCCTTTAGAAAAGGTATGAATCTATTCCTTCTCCAATCAGTTATGCTATTGCTGATGAATGTCATACCATGAAGGCGTTGAGCCTATGAGAGTCTCTTTGTCTCTCCATGATCTTGGTAGAGCAACGGAACATTCTCCAGCTCCAAATGAAGGGCTTGGAGTACAACGTCCTTCCAGCGGCTGAGTAGGCTGCCGTAAAGTCGTTTTCAGTTTTTAGATGGCGGATCGAACTGGTAGAGGACTCTGGTAGCGTGGTCATCAGGTCGTCGTAAAATGAGATCGGGTCAGCGAACACGGTGCTGAGCGTTGCTGTGGAAGATGCTCGGTTGGCAGGTGGAGCTCCTCAGTGCACACAAGATTGAATTCTTCAATGATCTTGAGGGTGCGAGACTTGAAGCTATGGATGGAACAGGCGAGTGTCATTCTGATAGGCCACATCTTGTTGCCGTAAAGTATCCCAGAGAATCCTCCAAAAATTCTAAGTTTTTGTTTCATTATCTGTGAATTATCAAGACAATTTGTAAAGATAGAATATCCTTCAGTACCGTTTGTAATTAAGAAATACTTTTCTTAGCCTATATGATTCAGTGTACACTACAATTTAACCTATATTTTTAATGATTATTTATTTTGGGACAATTATATATATATATATATATATATATATATATATATATATTAAAATGATAGAACAAAGAACAGGAAATGTTTATAAATCTAACATTTGTTAAGGCTTCATTGAGATATGGAGAAAAATTTCCAAGTAATATTTCTATTTTTGTGTTTGATTATCATTGGTTTAGCAGATTTCACGTTATTTGACTTGTCAAGCAGCGTTCGTGTAAGGGCATCATAATTCTACTTTATCCATGTGCGATTCCGATGATAATATATTTATATGATGCCTTGTTAAGAATTATGAATTTTTTCCTATGAATTTCAGTTGCTTTATTCATAATGATACTATAAATAATTTTGTTTGCTATTTATTTTTTTAATTATTTTTCCTGGTTAAAATTAGGTAGGTTTGTCTTTCATTCGGTTCACACACCTTCTTGCTGTTTTGAACAGGAGTGGAAGATTTTTTTCTGTGTTCTCTGTTGTGGATTGAGTTCCTGATTCCTTCTAAAGACTACTTGAACTCAATACTTCTACCATCTCCGCCTGAACACTGAAGTTTTATTTACCAATTATATATTTATTTGTTTTTCTCCTCAATAAAAGTAGATAGGCTTGTGTATCATCCGGTTCACACTCCTCTCTGGTCTTTTGAACAAGAGTAGAAGTTTGATTTTTGTTTCCTATTGAGGATTGGGTTCCTTTTAAACTATTCTCATTGTCTTTCACTCCAAGTACCCCCTTGCATTTTAGTGGCATTATCGCCTTTCTTAGGGTAAATTGATTGAAAAGTAAATAAATTAATTAATAAATTGAAAAAATAATTAGAAATCTTACGATTAGTAATTGTTATGGCACCCTCCTACGAGGAATGGACTTTTCCTCTTACCGCCAGAGAGCATTTAAGAAGGCAGTTAAGTTCGACAGCGCTACTACGCAGTTAAAGCCAATCACAATTCATTCAATAAGCGGCATAACTGTAACGTTCAGACTTATTTATTTCTATTTACTTAATTAATAACACTTACTTTGTAAGCTCGAATTCCTGCAATGAATTCAACTGGAAGAGAGAGAGAGAGAGAGAGAGAGAGTTAAAGAAGAATACAAGGATACTTCAACCATTTGTTGTGGATCTTCTTCGCCAATTTGTTGTTGGGTTGTTATGGCGAAACTTCGCCGCAAAGTTGTAGTGACCGGTTTGGCCGGAATTAAAACACGGAACACAGGAGGTAGGTTCAAAACAGTCTATTAGTATAACAACAACATATATACAAAGTCAGTCAGTTAAGTGCCATACGTGAAACACGCTTGGGCGATCGTGTCTCGAAAGAGACATGACTGACTGGGCAGAAGATTATCCCGCAGTAGGTTGCCATTGCTTTCTGCGGTAAACTGGTTCCCATCCAAGGCAATAGAATAGAACCAATCTGTTCTATTATTTAACCCATAACTGGAAGAAAGAGACGGATTAATACCTTTCCCAAGGGTATTTGCGCGTAAGTGAATGCAATGAATTCAACTGGAATTCGAACTCGGCTCCCCAATTTCTCGTTCGAGTCGATATCCCCTGCACCACAACAAACATTCTAAAGAGGAAGGTACAAAATCGAAAAAGCAGTTGGTTTTAGAAAAGTAAGGAGCTCCAGACAAAAAGGTTAAAAATTAATTTTTTAAAATAAAAAAATCTTTCTGGAAGCTTTTAATTATAGTTTTAATTTCAAGCTAATAGATTAGATTTAACATTTCCAATAAGCAATGGAGAAAATAACGTAAGAACCTTTTTAAAATCATTAAATATTCAGTAAGATTTAAGAAAATATTCTCCTTAATCTAATTACTGAATTTTAGGAATTTCGGCTTTCAATTTAATATCTCTCTTATTTTCTGATAATATCGTCTATTGTCGACTGTACCAAAAAAAATTAAAACGTTTATACACTAATAAAACAAATTCAGAATTATATTTAAAATCTTTATGGTTGATAATTTGTATTCAGCTTTTCCATGTATGACAAGTAAATATAGTTTAATCTTAATAATAATATAATATAAAATGAATTCAGAATACAGAATTTTAAAACTTTATAAATTATTAAAAATGAAGATAATTCTTGTTAAACTTCATTCAGTTAAGTGTCATACGTCATATACATTCAGTCAGTCATTTCTGCGTCAGAAAATTCATCCATGAAGTTTTCTTTCCTTAGATGATAGTTCTCTTAATACGTTTTATTTCTAAACGCTTTTCTAATAGATAAATAACTAAAACAAATGAACAAACTACGAATGGAAGATAAAGAAGTTAACAAACAACCTATAAAAACAATCTATACCAATGAACAAACAAATTATATAAACAAATAACCGACATAATAAGTACAACCACATAAAACGCCATACCTAAATTTTAGAGTGAATTTTTATAAATGAAAAATCTTCCTTGAGGGTTTTATTTAAATTTAATTTCCAGGTAATGAATTAAATTGAATATTTCCAATAAGCAAAATACTTTACTGTATTTCAAAAACTAATTTAAATTGATTGGAAGGAGCCGTTTTTTTTTTTTTTCAGCTGATGATAATCCTTTTAGTCGTTTTTCATCGCAATGTAATTCTCTTTATTAAAAAATCTTTGAAAAGTAAAACATACTTTTCTGGAACTTTATTTGAAGAATATTATTCGTTTTAAAGTATAATTAATCTGATTACAATTATTATTTACAGAAACAATCGTTATTTACTGTGTTTTTAACCCGACAGTAGCTGTTTTGATGTTTTGGCAGCCTGAAGGCAGATGTTCAAAGAAAACTTTCTCAAGTGGAATGACTACGTCGAATCCATTGCTAAATCCGCTGCTATGAAAGTTGGCTCTCTGTGCAGGGCCCGGAAATTCTTTCCGCCTGAATCTATCCTGCACTTATCCGCCCGTGTTTTGAATACTGTTGCCACATCTGGTCGGGTGCCCCTACTATTCTCCTCGGGCTTCTTGACAAAATACAGCGAAGAATCTGTAACGTGATTGATACCGACTTAGCTGACCGCCTGCAGTCACTCTCCCACCGGCATGACGTGGCTTCCCTGTGCCTCTTCTATAAATACTTTCATGGCTTCTGCTCTGATGAACTTAAATCACTGGTGCTCCTAGGTGTGAGTTTGCACGAGATACTAGATTGGCAACTAGGTCCCACCCTTTTACAGTGAAACCGATGAAATGTAACCGCAATTTCTACTCCAACAGCTTCTTTTCTCGCACTTCCCGCCTGTGGAATTCCCTTCCGCATGCTTGCTTCCCCGACGGCTATAACCTCCAGGAGTTTAAAGGTAAGGTCAATAGACACCTCCTAACACACTAACCCTCCCATTCTCTCCAACTCTCCCCCTATGTACATCCTAACTCGTCTATCGCCCTGTGTAACCCCCTGCGCTATAGTGGCAGTGGAATGCCTTGCTTGGGGGTGACATGATTAAAAAAATGTAAAATATAATTTAAGGAAATGATGTGAGCGTATTTTTTATATGATTATTAAACTTAATAATCTTAAAATCTAATGATTACTGAATTTTAGAAATATTGACTTTAACTTTACAATAGTTATCGCTCTTATTTTCTGATAATGTTATCTATGGTCATCCGTACTTGCAAAAAATGGCACGTTCATACACATGCAAAAAAAGACCCAAAATTAAAAAAGAAATATTAGTGTTTGATTATTTTTATTACGCTTTTCCATTTATGATTAGTAAATATAGATTTCACTTAATAATAACATCTAAAAGACTGAAATTAATAGAGAAAGATTTAAAACGTAATATTTTTCCAATTAGAATTTTTTAAAAATTAAATTATTCATCGAACAATGTTTTTTTTTACTTAAGACAAGCGTACCCTTAATATATTTTATTTATAAAAGCAATTAAAACTTTTTCAATTAAATAATATCATAATTTTATTTCATTTTTTATTTCACATTTGAGAGCAGGTTTTCGCTAAATGGTGTTTCTGGCTGATAAAAATAAACTGAAGATTTAAATTCTCCAAGGTGTTCTGGTTTTAACTAATATAAAATTTAAGAGGCTGAAATTTTAATTTCTCAAAATTTCATAAAATCTAATGAGGTTAACAAGTGTAAAAATATAAATATTTTAAGATTTTTTAATTTCAAATTTTTATCTATTTGTGATTGAATTCCGAAAGTTTTATTAAAATCTGACAGTTATTTGACTTTTGCATGAATTTCCAAAACAATGTGTTTTTAACGTCAAAAAAGACACTAAAATTCTCTATACTAATCTTTAACCCACCCGCTGACGCAAAAAAAAAACAAGACTTTTAAGCAAAATTGCGAACGTGCTCGAAAGAATAAAATATGTAATAAAATACTCATAATAATAACAAACATTAACAAACAATTTAATCCAGATTGCTGATGCCGCACTAATTATAGGTGTGACTCTTTTGCTATCACGTTTCCACCTGTACCAATATCTAATATCTAACCATGACTATCACAAAATCAGACAAAAGAAAAAATTCAACCGCACGAAAACAAAAATAAACCCCAGATTCATCATCTTCTACATCAATGTGGTGGTGGTGGGGTCTACGGATTTAACTTTTTAGACGTTTAAGTCCATCTACATCAGGTCAAAACTGACCACTTGTTCCTGTCTGAAACTGGTATCAGTCTGTTTATCCCAGTGTTGGAACTCACAATCCCCGGCTACTCGTCCCGAATGGTGACACATGGCAACACGGACCTGGTGCCTACGTAAACAATGGGTTACGATGTGGCAGAGATCACAACAATGAGAACCACGATTTCTCGGTTATGTGCTTTCGCATTGCGCTCGTTCACAGTACTGCATTCATCTTAATTGCCTATCGTCGTCAGTATAACAGAACTGTAATGAAAGACGGAAGTGCGTTGTGGTTCAGAGAATATCGGCTCGAAACGAGAAATTCGAGGGTCGAGTTTGAATTCCAGTTGAATTCGTGGCATTCACTTACGCGCATATACCCTTGGGAAATCCGTCAAACTAATCCATCTCTTCCCCCCAGCTTTGCTTTAAATTACAGGTCTATAGCCTTGGTTGAAAACCAGTATACAGCAGAAAATAATGGCAAGTAATGGCGAGAAAATCTTCTGCATCTCTCTGGAAACATTATCGTCCAACCGTGTATCAAATATGTCATTTAACTGACTGAATGAATAAGAAAATAGTTTGATGATATTCTCTCTGATCATCTCTCAATTAGCATTCATATTTGTGGCGACTTCAATATTCACCAGAAAGAGTGTTTCGTCCACTCAAACAAACCGAAGGCAAATAGTACTGAGACTTCTCTGTCGCTTACAAACTGACAAGCCGACTCGTGGACAACACACAAAGCAATCTTGAGTTCATTCTCATATCCTGCACTAAAAATACTCCACTGAAGTGTTACATCTCTTTGTCAGTTCAACCAACCCACTCACCGGTCATTATTGAAATAGATGCCAAAACAAAACGACCTGATATGCCGTTGCACAAGATGATCTTTCGTATAGCTTGGACATCTTACACATCAGTAACTGACACATGTCGGATAGTGTAATCATCTCTCGGTTCCGTCTCTATCTTCTGGTTGTGCACCTCTGAAACCCTAGATGACCACAGAATGGCATATATTCTCTTCTTTTCTTTAGAGCTAGATACGGGCAAAATGGCAGCTCATTTTCAATAACACAGAAACAAAACGTTCTATCGTATCGTTCTAGTAACGTTCTATCTATGAGAATGTCGCTGAAGAAAGTGAAAAGAAAGGACTACACCTAAACTACAAGAAAACTGAATGCATGGTCATCATTCTATAGAGGAGCCCAAAATGCCAACTACGCACTGGGGATACTGAAATCAACCAGGTACAGAAATGTAATTGCCTGGGAAGTGTTCTAACAGAAGACGGAAAGTGCGGCACTGAGATACGAAGGTGTATTGGCATGGACAAGGATGCATCCAAAAACTGAGTATTGAGAGACAGGAAAATTTCGTTATGAACAAATAAAAGAACAATGGACTGTTATGTGATGTATGTCCTTCAATATGGCAACGAAAGCTGGACAATCTCATCAAATATGAAGGAAAGACTTCAAGCAACCGAAATGTGGTTATCCTGGACTGAACCGGTTAGCAATGACGAGGTTTTGAAGAGGATAAAAACGAAAAGAAAACTTATACTTAACATCAGGAAAAGACAGTTGAAGTTCCTGGGACATATAATGATAAAGGAGGCTTTGAGAATCTGGTGCTCACAGGTCAGATAGAGGGGAAAATGGACAGGGAAAAGTAACGTGTAACATACTTGATGGGCTTGAGTAAATGAATGGCAGATCTGAGTTAGGAATGGGTAACATAAGAAAGGGTGTTAAGAGCTACTGGAGATAGGGAGATGTGGATGGCCATGATCTCCTACGTTCTAAACGAATACGTTATATAGAAGAAAAACCTTCTATCATCACCGAGTGAACACTGAATTTTTCGACTATCGCGATGAGCAGGTGTTCTGTCAAGAAGGCACTATGTCTTGAACGCCTGTTGGAACTTAAGCTCTTCTCCTATACCATTATATTATCTGCATAGATATCCACTGAAGATCGGGTTATGCTCTTAGGCACAAAACGGAAAGCAAAAAGGTGAGTTTGAACCGAGAAGCTAGCCTCATGTGTTGCCTACAAAGATTCCCCGCGCCACGGTGGACTGGCCATTGACAGCGACCTTCATGAACCAACTTGTTAGGAGGTGAACCTCGCATACACTAAACATCGTTAAAAATGCTAAAGAAAATTATCCATTCGCTGTACGGTTTTAGTAAATAGTTGACCCCGACTATACTCTCCCTTTAAAATCAGGTCAAAAAAATGGAGTAATGTTGCCCAGTCTTCACTTTCCAATCTTGATAGCGTTCAAAAATGTCTACGCGACGACCTTATAGATGATAAGACATTTTACACGCGACGATTCCTTTCACACAGACAAATCGTTGCAAAACTCGCTACTCTCTCGCTATTTCTATTAATAATAATCTGACGAACTACATTCCTTAGTTCCACCAACATTCTCTCGCGGCTAAGACCCGCTATGCAACATACGCTGAAGCAAACCACACTTTCTCATCGTATTCTATTAATAAAGGGGAAGCTTCTTCCCACGAACCTCTACATTGTGGAGTCGACACCCAAGAGGGTGCTTTCTTGACCAGTACAATCTTAACCTGTCAATTCTAAGATGAACCGTTATCTTTCCCACATATCCTCATAAACTTTGCTTTTTAACTTTTACATTTATCACTCATACACCAAACTCTTCCAGAAACCCTTACTGTTGTAGAGCAGCTGACATCCCTCTAGCGCTCTCAAAGATTGAATGGTCTGTGGACAGAAATAAATAAAGATTAAAAGCGGTCAGAGATTTGTAGAGTCATTTACGATTATTATCGGACTGTGCTCTCTAAACTGAGTGCATGGTCATCAGCAAAAGATACAACCCAAAATGCCAAATGCAGGTGGGAGATAACAAAATCAAGCAAGTACAAAAATTTAAGTACCTAGGAAGTGTTCTAACAGGAGATGGAAAGTGCGACACGGAGATCCGAAGGCGAATTGGCATGGCAAAGGACGCGTTCCAGAAGATGAGCAAAATACTAACACACAGGAAAATCTCAATAGAAACAAAGAAAAGAGTGCTAGACTGCTACGTGATATCAGTTCTTCAATACAACAGTGAATGCTGGACAATATCATCGAAAATGAGGACAAAACTGGAAGCGGCCGAAATGTGGTTCTACAGAAGGATGCTACGGATATCGTGGACTGAGCACGCAAGCAACGATGAGGTGTTGGAAAGAATGGCAACAAAAAAGGAAACTGATACTGAGCATCAGGAAGAGACAACTGAAGTTCCTGGGACACGCAATGAGGAAGGAGAGCCTAGAGAACCTGATACTGACTGGACAGATAAAAGGAAGAAGAGACAGAGGAAGACTGCGGATAACATATTTGCAGGGTCTGATCAGGTGGATAACGGAACGGGGGTTGCCAGGAGCAACAGGAGAAAACATACTAAGAGCCCCAAGGGATAGGAAGACATGGAGAACCTTGATCGCCTACGTCCTGAAGGGACAGAGCACACAGAAGAAGAAAAGGTGATCTCTGCGACTCTAACAACTTTACCTTTCCTCTCTTTCTAATTATTTTTGTTCGGTCTTCTCTGTGTGGATGTGCGTTGTGGTACAGTGGATATCGGCTCGGAACGAGAAACCGGGGAGCCGAGTTCGAATTCCAGTTGAATCCATTGTATTCACTTACGCGCAAATACCCATGGGAAAGGTATTAATCCATCTCTTCCATCCAGTTATGGGTTAAATAGCAGGACAGATTGGGTTCTATAGCCTTGGTCGGCAACCAATCTACCGCAGAAAGCAATGGCAAACTACTGCGGGAGAATCTTCTGCCCAGTCAGTCATGTCTCTTTCGAGACATGATCGCCCAAGAGTGTATCACGTATGGCACTTAACTGACTTATCTGTGTTTGACTTGTTTGTACTTAACATCTGTGCTAATGGATTGTACTGTGGATATTTCGACACACAACATCTGGTATCGTACTGCCACCTGTGCCTTGTATATGGAGACCATCAGTAAAAAACAACACTAATTTTGTTTCTAATATAATTTTCCTGTTTCTTCTTTAAATTTTTGGAGGCATCTTTGGTTATTCCAATGGACACTCGGGCTTCTATGTTATATTTATATCATCTGTTCGAACACTTCCCATTTATAAATTGCAGTTTTTAAAATAATTCTGACCTCATTGGTAATATCTTATTCTTCTTTTCATTCAACGGGCGGAATCTACAATGGACTATTTTCTATCGGCGTGAAAAATGTCCAAGTCATCCAGCTTTCCTACTCACTTTATCATTTACGAATAATAATTACCTCATAACTTTTTTCCGATGTTAGTGAACCTCGCGTGTCGGTTCTAAAAATTCACCCAACGTTTTGAAAACATCAATAATATATATATAAAAACCAATGTTTATATATATATATATAAACCAACGTACATATATATATATATATATAAACCAAAGTTTATATATATGTATATATATATATATAACCCAACGTACACACACACACACACACACACACACACACACACACACACACACACACACACATATATAAATCCAACGTTTTGAAAACATCAATATTATATATATATATATATATATATATATATATATATATATATCCTGAAAAAAATATACATACAGACACTCGCGTGCCCATATTGAGAATAGACATTTGTTACAGTAATCTACAAAATCATTTCCTCGCTTATTCAAAAAAACTCCAAAGAGAGAAAGAAAAAGAAAAATATAGAAAATTAATAAACATATAAATATATATAGATGTTTTGTGTATATATATATATATATATATATATATATAGATAGATAGATAGATATAGATATAGATATATTGTAACTAAGTTGTTGAACTCGTAAGTTTATTTATCTTTTGTTCATGCATTTACTTTTATAAAGAGTGCTCGATACAAATGTAGAGCGTTATACTGTAATGGTTGTTACAATGTTTTTAAATTCATAGTATCACTACACAAAAAATGTCTCATGTTTCGAAGCCATGACCATTATGTTTTGGCTTCTTCCTCGGGTGATTTTTTAGAAATGAGAACTATCTAGTTGAAAAGACCAGTTTATTTGTGTTGGATTTGTTACTTTTGGGTGTTAGAGGAGTTAGTCTCTATTTTGAGTTCTGTTGACCTTTTTTCAGGTCTTAGGGTTGTTCAATATAGGTTAATCTATTAATCTTGAGAGGGCTGATGCTGCTGGCGCCTAGCGTGTTGTTATTTGGTTTAGGGGTTGGTAGATGTTGTTTTGTTTTGGGGTTGTTTTCTCCTTAATTTAATGTATGTTATTTTGTATTGGGGTGTGTGCTTTTTTTTTTTTTTTAAATTTTTAATGGGATGGCTTCGAAACATGAGAAATCTTTTGTGCGGTGATACTATGAATTTAAAAACATTGTAACAACCATTACAGTATATATATATATATATATATATATATATATATATATATATATATTATTGAGGTTTTGTATATATATATAAATTTAATCTATCTAAACTTATTTATAAATGGAACTTTGTCTCTGTGTGTGTATGTGGCTGTGTGTGTGTGTGTGTGTGTCCGTTACCGATAGACTCCGAAATGGTTGAACTGATTTTCTTGAAAATTTACACAGTTGTACTATAAACGTCTTCAAGTGTTTTTAGCTAGGTTTTGTGTCGAGGTACCCCCGATAAATATCAAAAATCGATAATCGAAAAAATCGGGTTATAGAAGGAGTGGTCCGATTTTAATCAAATTTTATACTCATACACAAAGACATAAAAAATGATATTCAAGGTTGCAGTATTTACAATAGTGAAAATTGATAATATATATAAAAGACAAGATGTTTGTGTTCATGTCTGTTTATCTGTATGTCCTTTATCCAAATCCACAATTTTTATCCGATTATCACCAAACTTCACACAAATATTCTTTAGGTTGAGTCTGAGCTCCAGGACCATGAATTAGTTTTAAAGCTTGCAACCGAGCATCGCCGGGCTATACTGCTAGTATATATATATATATATATATATATATTGAGGTTTTGTATATATATATATATATATATATATATGAATAAGAACAAAGAAAATAATTGCAACATTCAAAGCATTAATTTAAAACAGTGCTCAATAAAAAATAGAGCAATGAATATTTATTATTAATTATTACTTTAGAACATGTGCAAACTACAAACTACTACAAAATTGTACATTTTGTTTCGACATTGAAAGAACAATGTCTCATCAGGTAGTTAATAATGATGGTAATAAACGTTTTATTGAAAAAAAGATTTAAAAACAAAACTTTCTTTTATTTTTGGAATGTTTTTTTCTCTTCTTTTTCTTATTTTCTTTTTGTACGAGGTAAAAAGATATTTTTAAAGTGGGCAAAAGAAATAGGGAAGAAAAGATCAGAAAATAAGATGAGAAATCAAAAGAAGGAAAAGAAAGAGGAGAGGGAAAGATATAGAATAAATAGAAAGTGAAAAGAAAAATAATTGAGAAAATATAGAGAAGAAAGAGTCAGAAACGCCTAAGTGAATTTCGAAACAGATATTGACGTTGGTTACATGGTGTCTCTTGGCATTTTTTAAAAAAAGAATTGTGCTTCTATAAAAAGAAAAAAAGAAAGAAAAAGGAAAAGGAAAGATACAAAAGGAGTAGAAAGTGAAGAGGAAAATAAAGAGGGAAAAAGTGAGAAAATGTAGAGAGGAAAGAAATGGGAGAGATAATGGAAATGGCCAAGAGAGAGAAATTTTAAATTTTGACCGGAAGTAAATTGCAGACAGATATAGACATCGGTTACATTGTTTCAAGTTAAATTTTTTGGCATTTAAAAAAAAAACTGACGCGATCACATACACAAACAGAAAATTTATTCATAAAACGTAAAATAAAGGATATTTAAAAAACATAACACGAATATATAAATTCATTAGACCTAATATAATACATTGGAAAAATAAAATAAATTAAATTTAAATTTAAATTTTAACATTAAAATTAAAATTAAAATTAATTCAATCAAAATTAATATTAAATTTATATCAAATTAAATTAAAATAATGTAATATAAATAAATAAATCAATTAAATTAAATAAATAAAATACATTAAAAAAAATAATAATAATAATAAATATAAATTTCAAAATTTAAAATTCATAACAAAATAATAAAACGTAATAATAAATAATGATATAAATAATAATAATGATAAAGATAAAAATGAAAAATAAATAATATTAAATATTATTAATAGTAACAAATAAAAAAAAATAAAAAGTTTAATGAATATAAGCTAGTATATGGATAAAACTACTAACAGCAGTTATTGAGTGTAATAAAAATATTTACGGCAATAAATAGATCACAATTTTTTGTAGAAAATAAAGATAAAATAACATAAGAAGAGAGACCATATAGCTAAAGTAAATTATCAAGATAGTAAGGTTTATACTGTAAAATGTTTACAATTGCTATAGTTTCATAACTTAGATTTTTTTAATTCTAGCAAGATTGTAAGCCTAATTATTTAATATGTTTACAATTTACTGTAGTTTTGTGCCTTTGATTTAGTAATATGCTACCTTTTCATGTACTTTATAATTTCCATTTTCTCTTGCAGACAGAGAAAATATGGTTTGGTTAGTTTCGTTTTATTCACTTTCTTGCAAATACTCTTGGGAATGGTGTGAATCCGAGTCTTCTCCTTTCGTAGCAATGGACTAATTAGTAAATCTTGTGTCAATAAATCATTATCATCTCCAAAAAATGTATTACAATCTGAAAATATGTTTCAGCTTTAAATAACCTAAAAAAAATCAATCCACCGAAAAACAAAGAAAGAAAAGTAAATGAATGACAACTGAAAGAAAGAAAGAAGATGAAGGTTACGTGATGAAATGCATTCAGAAAAAAGAATGAATGAAGAGAGAAAGTAAAGGAAATGACTGAGAAGTGAAAGAAAGAAAGAAAGAAAGAAAGAAAGAAAGAAAGAAAGAAAGAAATTACATTGGGACATTAACAAAAACGATAGCCATTTGCAGACTTCGATAGATAGATAGATAGATAGATAGATAGATAGATAGATAGATAGATAGATAGATAAACGATAATTGCATTTTGAATATTATAATCGAAGATTTTCGAGACTAAAATATTTACTTTGTAACACATTTTTCACTAAAGAAAGCCAATATAATATGCTTGATTCGATTTTTGACTTTTCATATATTTTAGCCATTAACTGCCTCCGATTCGTCACCATCAGAATTTCATCTGCAGATATATCGATCACTTTATATATATATATATATATATATATATATATATATATATATATATATTGTTTATCGGAAAATACAAGATGGTGTATGTACGCATGCGTGCGCCATAAAGAGTCCGTATGAAAAAAATTGGTCCTGTATTGTGTGGCGTTTATTTAGTTTTGTGAAAATTTCCCCTTCTCTCCCGCATGACTGATGCATTAAACGTTTTTCTCTTCTTGATTGCAGACATCAAACTATGTATTTGCTTTGTTGTCATCGCCCAAGAGAAATGAACATATATTTTCTTTTATGAATGCGATCATTACTTCCCCCCAACACGTCGGCTATAATGTCTAGAAAACAAAACCGTTCGTCTATAGGCTTACATTTATTACCCTTATATCGTCATTCTTTGGAAGTTTCAATGCTATATTTTGACATGAAAGACCAAAAAATCATTTTTTGGTAAATCGACTCTAATATAATGGTCAGGTTTTTCGAGAAGAGTTTTTTTGACTTGTTTTTACAGGGAATTTTAATATTTAAAATAACCCAATATTCTACGGTTAGATTATGTGATTTTACTCACATCTCTTATAGATTTCCGTAGGAATCTTCTGAAAGAAATACTAAAAATCGTGTTTAGTTTGTTAGTTTGTTAGTTTGTTAATAATCCTCGTTTTTACTCAATCTATTCTTCAACAATAAAATACAATTATATTTTATTCAATTATTACAGCGAGTAGACAAAATAACGGAAACATCTTGAAATTTCAATCAAATTTATTTCAATATGGGGCAGGGCAGTAATTACAGCTTGAATTCTGTGTGTGATCGACTCGTACAAAGTTTGAATTGTTTACAGAAGAATTTTTTTATCCATTTCTTTCAATGATGTTGGTGTAGGATATCGACTTTTTGCTTGTGTTTTTTTTTCAAAAATAAACCATAAATGCTCAATGATGATGAGCTCTGGGGACTGTGTTGGCCAGATAAGATGTTCTACTTCACTAGAATGTTCTTCGTGCTATTCAACTACAACTTTAGCAGTATGAATGACTGAATTCTTATTGTGAAAGATGACATTTCCCATGGCAGTAATTTCTGAACCATAGGATGAAGTTGACCACTTAAAATTCTTAAATAGTTCAGACGGTTTATTTGATATATTTTAAATAATATCAATAAAGAACAACAATTTTAGCAAAAAAAATGAAGTACTGCTAATATTAATCAACAAACATAAAAATAGACCTGCTTTTGACAGTTTAATCAAGTGTTCCAAATTATGCTACCATGGTACTAGGTGTTATTATTTTGTCCACCTCCTGTATATTCACCATTATTTGAAATGAATTGTGAACACTTATTATTTTCAATTAAAATTCCATAAGCTTTTTTATACCATTCGTCTGTGTATTGAATATTGCTGACATTTCTTTCTTCCTGTTCTATATTTCAACCAAATCAAAAAAAGATATCTAATGTCAAGTTTCGTTGGAAACAAAAAAAAGAGCACTGAACTGTTAAGTGATATCTGTCTGCCTGTATGGCAGCGAATGCTGAACAATCTCCTCAAAGATGAGGAAGAAACTTGCAGAAAAAGAAATGTGGTTCTACAGAAAGATGCTCGGGCGGAAATTGTGAAAAACAACGAGGTTTTGGATAGAATAGAAACAAAAAGAAAACTTATCTGGAAGACTAGGTGAAATTTCTGGAACACGTATAGAGGAAGGAGGGCTTGGAAAATGTGATACTTACAGGGCAGATTGAGATAAAAAGAGACAGAGGAAAGCAGCGTCTAACATATTTGACTGGCCTCAGAGGATGGATAGCAGAACTTGATTTGGGAGAAATAACAAAAAGGCAAAACTTATGAAGAGTTTCAAAGGAGAATAAAATGTGGATGGCCATTATCGCCTACGTCCTGAAGGGATACGTTACATAAAAAAAGAAGAATGTTATGGATTCAGGCATGGCATATCGACTTCAGTCACTTTCCTCCGTTGTGTTGTGATTTCTTTCTGTCTTTTTTATAAATATTTTCATGACAACTGTTTTATCCTCTTAGGTTCATCGACGGCATGAATTTTACCGTTGGTATAGTTAAATGCAACCGTCACTTCTACTCTAACAGTATCTTTTCTCTCACTTCCGCCTGTGGAACTCTGTTTTGTTTACTTACTTCCCTAATAGCTACAATTTCCAAAAAATTTAAATGCAACGTCAATTGCGACCTTCTATTTTCTTGAATCCCGTTCATCTTTTATCATTTCCTCAACACTCCTTCACCTAGTCTTTTCTCTCGCTGTAACTCCCTGCACACTAGTGACAGTCCAGCCTTGCTTGGGGTGAAAATATTAAAAAAAAAAAGAAAAAAAGAAAGAGACATTATTTTAGCAATAACGGCCTTTATTATTTTAGTTTTATATCCGAACCTGTGCGTTGTGGTGCAGTGGATATCGGCTCGGAAGGAGAAATCGGAGAGCCGAGTTCGAATTCCCGTTGAATTTGTTGCATTCCCTTACGCGCAAATGCCCCTGGAAAAGGCATGAATCCGTCTCTTCTCTCTTCCTATGGATTAAATAGCAGAACAAATTAGCTTTTTTAGCCTTGGTCGGCAACCAGTCTACCGTAGAAAATAACGGAGAACTCAAGATAGTAATTATACCTTATAAGTACATATAATTTAGTTAGCGGATGTGCGTTGTGGTGCAGTGGATATCGGCTCGAAACGAGAAATCGGAGAGCCGAGTTCGAATTCCAGTTGAATTCATTGCATTCACTTACGCGCAAATACCCTTGGGAAAGGTATTAATCCAACTCTTCCCTCCAATTATGGGTTAAAGAATAGGACTGATTGGGTTCTATAGCCTTGGCTGGCAGAAAGCAATGGCAATCTACAGCTGGATAATCTTCTGTCAAGTCAGTCATGTCTCTTTCGAGACAAGATCACCGAAGCGTGTTTCACGTATGGTACTTAACTGACTGACTACGAGAAAATATTCTGCCCAATCAGTCTTTCGAGGCATGCGTGTATCGCGTATGGCATTTACCTTACTAACCTGAACATGAATTACCATTGCATGAATATTGAAGGAACAGTAGTGGTAGCGGAAGGATGTTGGGAAGGGCTTATTCATAATTTACAAAATGTTTATAAAACGCATTTTATGTTTCAGTTGTTTTACGATCAGTTTTCAAAGAACTTGCAAATAATGCCTTGAAGCTAGTGGCTTTGCGATATCTTATTTGGAGCCTAAAAGAAGAAAAATCATTATCGTGTTGTATGCGAACAGCACGTAAAAAAATGCCTCAACAACGTAGTTGATCAGAAAACCGATTTTTCATTTGAGTAAAAAACAAATCGGATGAAAATATCATTATAAATGAAATCATTGTTGAATACAACGTCGTTTTAAATCTTTCCATCATATGGTTAATAATAATGTCATGAACCCGCAATTCATATATATGTGTGATTGTGTGTGTAAAAAAAATTGCTAAAAATAATGAAAGTGGTAATAATAAAAATTAAAAAAACAATATTCTATAGCATCAATGTATTGGCTGTGTTTATAAAATAATAATAAAAATATAAAAGCAACATCCATATTACTCGAGATATATATTAAACAATCTACATATTCAGTTAAAAATTAAAATACAAAAAACATGTTTGAAAATGGCTACAATAATAGCCAAAAGCGCTAAAATATATAGAACATTTAGACAGTTTTTACGCACATTATGTCCAGTGTTTGTCTATATTTCTGAGATGAGGTAGTATTTACACTATTTACATTATTCGGACTATTGTCCTCGTGTCGGTTGCCATTTGTACGACGTTTCTTCAGGTGCTAGGAATTTTCGAGCAGAACCCTTTATTACAGTCACTGGGGTATATCATTCTCATTCCTTGTGTAAAGCCTCTTTTGGTAGTCATAATTTCCTAGCACCCGAAGAAGGCCGGCGAGTACAAAGGCCGACGCGGCAAATAAATGGCAACAAGATGAAGCCAATAGTTCGAATAATGTAAATAGTGAACTTTATGTCCAGAAAAGAAAACACTTATAGAGACACAAGAAAAATTAAATTTCTTAATTAAATCTTGCTCGTAGACTCTTGTGAGTTGTCTTTAATGAAACTTGTATGAAAGAGGGATTGATGCCAAAATACACAATATATATATGTGTGTGTGTGTGTGTGTGTGTGTGTGTGTGTGTGTGTGTGTGTGTGTGTGTGTGTGTGTCTGTTATTGTTGTTGTTGGTGGTGGTGGTGGTGTGTGTGTGTGTGTGTGTGTGTCTGTTGTTGTTGTTGTTGGTGGTGGTGGTGGTGTGTGTGTGTGTGTGTGTGTGTGTGTGTGTGTGTGTGTGTGTGTCTGTTGTTGTTGTTGTTGGTGGTGGTGGTGTGTGTGTGTGTGTGTGTGTGTGTGTGTGTGTGTGTATGTGTGTGTGTGTGTGTGTCTGTTGTTGTTGTTGGTGGTGGTGGTGGTGTGTGTGTGTGTGTGTGTGTGTGTGTGTGTGTGTGTGTGTGTGTGTGTGTGTGTGAAATAAAAATTTTGTTTATTCTGAGACCTCCAGTTTGTAATTTGCATGTTGGGCTGTTGCTGACATTCTCACTTCCTGTAATTGATGTTTAATCCTTATTCCTTTCTATGTTCTCGACACTTTGCGATCTGATGTTGCTGAGATCGTAGTCGCCAATAATGAATCGGGGGAGAACTTTTTATTCTCTCTTTAAGGCAGCGGTCGGCAACTCTCGGCCCGCGGGCCACATCCAACCCCCGAGTGAATCTTGTCCGGCCTGCTACCTTATTCTGGACACGATATAAATATAGGTAAACCAAACCGAAGTGACAGTTGATAGTCTGAATATACTGCGTCGAAATTTTAAAAAAAATGTTTCTTTTTAGCTAGAGAATATGCTTTACTTTTATTTTTTTTATTTGTAGGGATCACCAGAATTAGCGTACGGCCTCACTTTCATTGTGAAATTGCTTTCGTGAGCGGGCACGTTTAAATGAATATAAAATTGTTTTTAACCGATTTTAATGGATTTTATTTTCAATATTGATTTATAAAACATTTATTTTTAAGACGGAATATTTTTTTTTTAATCGTATCACCCCGAGAAAAGGCGGTAACGCCACTGATGTGCAGGGGCTACGTAATAGTGAGAAGATTTGAAAAGAGAAAGCCGGAAACCACATCCTAAACAGGGAACAAGGGATGAGCCTCTTAACCTGTTCAATAGACGTGGGTGGAGTGTGAACCGGGCGATAGATAGATTTATCTACTCCAATTTTGTACATAGCTTTTTGGCCCTCACTCTCCAAAAGGTTGTGTACCCCTGCTTTAAGGTAATAATATATCCAGCGAAAAGATTCATCCCTATCTGTTTTTTGTGTATTATTTTTTAATTCATTTTTTATCTGCTTGCATGCGTTTTACTCTCAGTATAAGAAATCGAGCTTGCCTAGCAGTTCTAAAATTTATTTCTGACGCATCTTATCAAACGCTTTTGTATAATCTGTAAAACATAGGTATACATCATTTTGCTTTTGTATTGCACATTCTGATATCAGTCAGTTAAGTGCCATACGCGATACACACTTGGGTGATCATGTCTCGAAGGAGGCATAACTGATTATCCCGCAGTACATTGCTATTGCTATCTGTGGTAGACTGGTTGCCAGCCAAGGCTATAGAACCGAATCTGTCCTATTATTTAACCCATAACTGGAGGGAAGATACGGATTAATACCTTTCCCAAGGGTATTTGTGAGTATGTGAATGCAAGGAATTCAACTGGAATTCGAACTCGGCTCTCCGATTTGTCGTTCCGAGTCGATATCCACTGCACCACAACGCACATCCCGTTCTGATATCACCTTGAACATAAACATTGCATTCCTTGCTCCAAAGTCTTTAACAAAGCTGAACTATTTTCTTTTTTTTTTTAATCGTGTAAACCCAAGCAAAGCATTCCACTGCCACTATAGCGCAGGGGGTTATATAGAGAGATTGGGTATAGGAAATGTCAGAAGGAGTGTGATAGACGACTTAGGATGTACATAGGGAGAGAGTTGGAGAGAGTGGGTGTGAGTTAGTGTGTTAGGAGGTTTCCGTTGACCTTACATTTAAATTCCTGGAGGTTGTAGCCGTCAGGGAAGCAAGTATGCGGTAGGGAATTCCACAGGCGGGAAGTGCGAGGAAAGAAGCTGTTGGAGTAGAAATTGCGGTTACATTTCATCGGTTTCACTGTAAAAGGGTGGGACCTAGTTGCCAATCTAGTATCTCGTGCAAATTCACATTTAGGGAGCACCAGTGATTTAAGTTCGTCAGAGCAGAAGCCATGAAAGTATTTATAGAAGAGGCACAGGGAAGCCACGTCACGCCGGTGAGAGAGACACTGCAGGCGGTCAGCCAAGTCGGTATCAATCACTTTACAGATTCTTCGCTGTATTTTGTCAAGAACCCCGAGGAGAATAGAGGGACACCCGACCAGATGTAGCAGCAGTACTCAATACACGGGCGGATGTTGGATTTATATAATTGCAGGATAGATTCAGGCGGAAAGAATTTCCGGGCCCTGCACAGAAAACCGACTTTCATAGCTGCGGATTTAGCAATGCTTTCGACGTAGTCATTCCTATTTTACCGTTTAATTCTACCGTGCGCTCTTTTCATCAGAATTCGGATGATTAATTTTGTTATATGGCTCATTAGGTTGATTATACGAAGGAGTTCGTTTGCGCATAAATTTATAGGCGGTGCTATGAAAATGGATCTACTTACGTGATCTGATATATCATCACCGCCGTAAATTTTATTTATTATATCCGAAATTACCTAAGGCTGCAAGCGTCTTTATTACAATTCCATCCAGTCCTTCTGCTTTGTTCTTGTTTAATTTTTCCAGTGTTGGTTTTACTTCACATTTTAATACTTTTGATCCTTCGATATTTTTATGTTTGACGGGTTTGTCCTATTTTTACGTGGTTACTCTTTTATCTTTTCAGTAATAATCGCTAACTACATACTCTCTCCTCTCTAATTCTTTTCTCTCTCTATTGTGGGCAAAGGAAATAAAGTCAATAAACGAAATAATAATAAAGAATAAAAATAGATTAATGACTTAATTTTCTCATTATGCAAGTGATTAGGAAACCGGAAAGGGTTTCTGATCACATGTGCAATTTTATGACCCTCACTTCCAAAATTGATAGAATTTCTTTTCTTTCCACTTTCCAATGAGATCGTTCGGGCGCCTTTTCAGCAGCTCTAGAAGGAGAAATTCGGCTAACCAAAATCTTTACCCATTCTTATTCTTCTTATATACCGTGTCTCTTCAGGACGTAATCGATGATGATGGTCTTCCACATTTCCCTTGCAAATCTTAATACTCTTTATCTTGTTATCTGTTACCAAACCCTACTTCACCATCAATTTGCTCAAGCCCCTCAAATATGTCATGCGATGCTTCCTCCTGTCTCTTCTTCCCTCTATCTGTCCCGTGAGTATTAGATTCTTCAAGCCCTCCTTCTCATTACATGTCCCAACCCAAGAACTTAAACT
This sequence comes from Ascarosepion bandense, assembly GCA_037127315.1. Taxonomy (NCBI): domain Eukaryota; kingdom Metazoa; phylum Mollusca; class Cephalopoda; order Sepiida; family Sepiidae; genus Ascarosepion; species Ascarosepion bandense. Next base: position 1,039,553 of record JBBBDQ010000885.1, on the reverse strand, counting down.
GTCTTTTCCTGATGTTAAGTATAAGTTTCCTTTTTGTTTCCATCCTCTCCAAAACTTTGTCATTGCTAACATGTTCGGTCCATGGTATCCCCAGTATCCTTCTGTAGAACCACACTTCGGTTGCTTCAAGTCTTTCCTTCATCTTCGATGAGTTTGTCCAGCATTCACTGCCATATTGAAGGAGAGACATCATCCTTACTTTCCAAAGATTATGTCTGAAACGAAAAGGAAAATAAGACACACTCAAGAGACATTTAACTTTGTTTCTCTACAGTCAACATAAAATAAATAAATGCCCATAGCAGAAACTCAAGATTTTTGCATGCATTTTCTATGCTGGGACACAAAAATATCCTAAGCCGGCCAAGCATAAAAATGAATATGGGAACCAGTAATCCGGAGTGCTAGAGAAAACCAATTACAAACATCAAGAAAATGTTTACTGATTTATAAGTACCGAAATTTCATGCATTGATGTCCTCAAAGATACATGACCCAGTGGATAAAAACAATGGTTAGATCGAGTGACTTGACCCAAAGAGTCGTGAGTTGTTCAGTGGCGAACTTATAGTTGATGAGTTAAATTGAGATAACTAAGATATCCGGATATGCGTTGTGGTGTAGTGAATATCGGCTCAGAACGAGAAATCGGAGTGCCGAGTTCGAATTCAGCAGCTGGTCTTCAAGTCGACTATTACAACGGTGTTCTTCCCGGCCCACGTTGTGAATTTCGATCTCAATGAAGTCACGCTAAAATCTTGCAATCTGACACTTCACCAACTTGAACCAAACTTGACGCGCGCGTACATTCGAGTTAATGAAAACAGCACCAAAAATAAATTAAATGACGCCCGAATAAGTTGCGGAAAATGTCTTTATATACAAACAAAAAGAAACAAAAATAAAATATAACAATCGCCAATTCTACTTTAGCCGACAACGGGGCGCAAGTTTCGTTCAAGAGAAGTGTTTGTCTTCTTAACATTAATTAGAGTTTTTGGTTGGTAATGTCAGTTCCCTCCAATCAGAGTTTTCAAGTTTGTGACGATTCAAAAATGTCTTTGTTCACTTTTCACGGAAGCTTTACGGAAACTGCCGAATGTTGGTCTTTGCGTATGTGTTGGACAGCGGCGGTGGTGATGATTTTGTCTTGTTAGTTCGGCACAGCTCCTACTTCAACTGCAACTGCTCGTGGCCCCCGTGGTGTCCCGTATTTATGCTTGTCCCAAATTCACCGGTTAGAGGATGACGAACATGCAAATCTAATCGCTGACCAATGAAATCACTCTCGCCACCTTTCTCTCTGTTCTTTTTTAATTAGTTCTTTTCGGTTTATAAAAAATAATAATACAGACCAACACAATTTCTTCTGTCTTATTTGCAACAATTAATACCACTAATTTAATTACTTCCATCCGGAAGTAATTAAATTAGTGGTATGACACTATTAGCGAAATAGTGTAATATAGATACCGCTAATAATTCGCTGAAAAAGAGTATGCCGTGATGAAAAAGGGGTCCAAACATGATAAAAAGAAAGTTTTATCGTCAAAATAGTTATGTTATTATTAAGAGAAAATACAAAAATTTTTTTTTAATATTTTATTAATATTTTTTTAATCCTTTCTAGCATATTCAAAAGTTTGGTTAAAAATCTTGTTTTTTTTTTTCGTCAGCAAAGATTAATATAGGAAATTTTAGAGTATTTTTGCCTTAAAAAACACATTGATTTGAACATTTTTGCAAAAATGAAATAACTGTTGGATTTCAATGAAAGTTTCAGGAGTTATTAACAAATAAATGAAATTTAGAATTTTTTTAAAGAAAGTCATGGTAGAAATATATATTTTTTACATTTGTTTTGTGGTGCAGTGGATATCGGCTCAGGATGAGAAAGCCGAGATCGAATTCCAGTTGAATTCCTTGCATTCATTTACGCGCAAATACCCTTGAGAAAGTTATTAATGCGTCTCTTCCCTCCAGTTATGGGTTAAATTATAAGACAAATTGGATTCTAGAGCCTTGGTTGGCAACCAGTCTACCGCAGAAAGTAATGACAACCTACTGTGCGATAATCTTCTGCCTAGTCATTCATGTCTTTTTTTAGATAAGATCACCCAAGCGTGTACCACGTAAGGCACTTAAGTGACAGACCCTCATTTAATGAAATTTCTGGAAGTAAAAGTTAGTCTCTCGTCATATTTATATTAGTTAAATGTGTGGCACTTTGGAGAATTTAAATCATCATTTTGTATTTTCAAACAGTTATTTACGGAAAATTGTAAAATACTAAAGGCAATCAAACTAAAACATTATTTAATTAGAAAAAGCTTTTAATTGCTTCAATAAATGAGATGCAGTTTTAGCCTTAAGACAATAATGTCCTTAAGGACATTATTGTCTTAAGACTAAAACTTTTTTCGATGAATAATGAATTTTTACAAGATTTGTTGTCATTCGTTTACATTTTAATTAGAATAACTTGTTAAGTTTTAAGTATTTTGTAATCTTTTAAAATTCTCTATTAATTTCTACTTTTCAGATGATATTATTTTTAAGTGAAAACTACATTTACTAATTATAGATTTAGAAGCGTAGTATAGATCATTACAACAACATTTTTTTAAAAAAATTTTATTTTTTTAATATAACCATTTTCTATATACGGGTGACCATATACGATGATATCAGAAAACAAAAGCAATGACTACATTAAATTTACAGCAAAAAAGATTTAAAATCAACAAAACATTAGATTACGGAGTATATTTTCAAAAAGTTTTGAGATTACTTAGTACTTCAAAATTATATATGTATAAAGTGCTTTCTTTTTTAACTTCTGACGACCCAATATAATATTAGGTAAATACCAGTCAGTGATCAATTTGTCAAACCCACCAACATCTCAAATAAATAGTGACTGTTTGGTTAAAACCTGCATTTCTGCAATATTTTAAACTTAAAGTAAGTAATATTTGTTTCATATCAGATTAATACTTTAAATCAGGTAATATTCATCCAATAAAGTTTCAGAAATGTGTGTTTTATTTTTGAAAGATTTTATTTTTTTAATAAAGAGAAATACATTGCGATGAAAGACGATTGAAAAAGAGTGATAATCAGCTATTTTATCAAAATTTACATTAGTATCTTTTCTTTTTTATGGCGGTACCTAATTTTTTGCCATTGGTGTTTGCTCCTCTATTTTTATCTGGCTCAATAACAGTTAATTTGTACCTGTTTGGAGATAAACTCCCGACAGTATAGCTCTGTGATTCACAGCAGAACGCAACTTCACTACGTCCACACCACCACGTCAAGGCACTTCATCATGTTTGTATTTTGTTAGACTATATTTGCCCACTTTCACTTTCATTTTCGTTTCCACTTTGTGTTGTTTGAACTGTTTAACACGAGCGCTGTAATTGGTTGACTTATTTAGCCGCTTTATGCGTGGTTACGCATGCGCTTTTGCCGCGCTTAAATAAAAATTCAAAGTGTTCGCGATTTAAAAAGAAAAAAAATCTGCACTCTTCTTTAAAAATATAAAACTCCGTCGCTCTCAGCTAAACGTGACCTAATCATGTAATTACTTTGTTGGAAAAGTTTAAACAATAACCGGAAGTTTTCTTCTTTTTTTTTTCTATCTATGCGTTTGAAAATAGCAGCGAAAAGACACAAGCTCTCCACCAATGAAATGATTTTAGGACAGTGGATGAGCCAATGGCAATGATTCTTTAATTTCTCCGTTGTTTTAAATGTATTTTTCTTTATTTTGTTCTTGTTGCTTCTTTCCCTTTCTCTTTACTTCCTATTCTTTTTCCTTTCTTTTTTTTTTTTTTTTTCATTCTGCTAACAATGTTCATTTTTTAACCAAACAAACTTGATGTTATAATTTCCTTCGTCTCGGAATAACTGCAAGTGTTAGTAAATAACAGAGAACAGAAAAAGTATCTGTACGCTTCTGCGTACAGATTATTTTTTATGAACGTTCTAATAGCGAAACAGTTGTCTTATATATGATAGCCGAATCAGCCAGCCGAGTTCAAGATCAGTCCCTATCTGTTGCGTTCACATAACACTAATAACCTAGAGAATCTTTCCCTTCCCACACCACCACTATGGGTTAAATACCTGGGTAAACTCTTGAACTCAAAATCATGAAAAACTCAACAGAAAACTATTCCACACACACTCTCCCGGATGTGCTGTTGGTTTAATGGGTAGTGACTCAGAATGAGAAATTGGACAGCCGAATTCGAATTCAACTTGGGTTCGTTACTTTGACTTTTGTGAAAATACCCTGAGAAAGGTATAAATTAGTCCCTTAGCTATGGGTTAAATAGTAGGACTTGTATCGGGAAAAATTATTGTTGTTCTGAAAAAATTGTTAATGCAATATTCACTCCCAAAAAACAGAATTATTCTTATAATCCAAAATTTCGTTTCGGTTTTAATTAATCCAGATAAAATAAGTCGTAAAAAAACAACCCCGTCAACCAATATCCTGAATGAGATTTGTTTTCGTTTTTTGTTTTTTTGTATTTGTTTTTGCTTTTTTGTTGTTTTTTTTTGTTTGTTTGTTTTTTTTTTGTTTTTTTCAGTTATATTTCTTCTTTCCTTTTTATTCAGATTACTGGATCGAGTTCTGATAAATGAGGAGTGATAACCGGTTAACACATTACGCTATTCTCTTTTATTATGTTCTTGTCCTTTTCGCTTTATATACTGTAGTTGTTTTTCCTTTTTCTTTCTTTTTAATTATGCCCGTTCGTTTTGGTATAATTAAATTTGAAGATCCTAGTTCGATTTCTACTCAGGTTCGTTACAATCACTGACACGTAAATATCCTTCGTGCAACAGGACTTGCAACAAGGTCCAACCATTTCTACACAACCAGATGCAGCCGACATTTCTACTCCAACAGCTTCTTTTCCCGCTTGTAGAATTTCCTTCTATATACTTGCTTTCCTGACGGCTACAACCTCCAGAAATTTAAATTTAAATGCAATGTCAGTACCCATCTCTTATCCACTTGACTCCAGTTCTTTCTACATCACCCCTTATATCTTGTTTTTTCCTTCCTAATGGCAACCTACTGCGGGATAATCTTCTGCCCAGTCAGTCATGTCTCTTTCGAGACATGATCGCCCAAGCGTGTATCGCGCATGGCACTTAACTGACTGACTGACTCTATCTTCGCAACCGTCTTCACACCGATGTTCCCATCCTTCTCTTGCCCTTTCTCCGATACACCCTGTAACTGTTTCGTCTTTCTCTTCACTCTCCTAGTGTCTAGACTTTTACTCTTATGTAGCCCCATTAGTGGCGGTACCACCTTGCTTGGGGTGGAACGATTAAAAAAATATATTTTCTTCCCAATTATGAGTTGAATAATAAGATAAACTATTTATATTACATGTTAGTACAAAGTAAATATTAATAAGATAAACTATTTATATTACATGTTAGTACAAAGTAAATATTAATAAGATAAACTATTTATATTACATGTTAGTACAAAGTAAATATTAATAAGATAAACTATTTATATTACATGTTAGTACAAAGTAAATATTAATAAGATAAGCTATTTATATTACACGTTAGTACAAAGTAAATATTAATAAGATAAGCTATTTATATTACATGTTAGTACAAAGTAAATATTAATAAGATAAGCTATTTATATTACATGTTAGTACAAAGTAAATATTAATAAGATAAACTATTTATATTACATGTTAGTACAAAGTAAATATTAATAAGATAAACTATTTATATTACATGTTAGTACAAAGTAAATATTAATAAGATAAACTATTTATATTACATGTTAGTACAAAGTAAATATTAGTAAGATAAACTATTTATATTACATGTTAGTACAAAGTAAATATTAATAAGATAAACTATTTATATTACATGTTAGTACAAAGTAAATATTAATAAGATAAACTATATATATTACATGTTAGTACAAAGTAAATATTAGATTCCCATGCATCAAAAAACGGTGAGAGAGTCTATAATAAGACAACTGGAAACGATTCCATAAATTTCACCAACAATTCTTGGAAATTCTAAAGGAATCTGTGGAGAATCATGACTACATAAAAAATAAGAGCTGGAAAAATTGTTTTGTGCTTTACTCTACATGTTAGAAACAAAAAGGCAAAATTTAATAAGAGCTTCAACGGACAGGAAATTGTAGAGAAGGGACACAGCACATTAAGAAGAAGGCATAAAATTATTTTTGTCTTCCGTGAGACACAAAAGCTGCCCTTCTTTTACAAACTACACTTTTCGCATACAAGATGTCGAATAGAAACGGATTTCTTTCTTCTGTAGACTAAGCTCTATATACCACTTTGGTGTGTATTGTTCGCCCCCCTACGAAGATCATCAGCATACTCCTCGAACTTTGATGGTTGTACCTCAATATATTGATATTAACTTTCGGTTTATCTTTGTATCTAAGAAGACTTCGATTACATTGCGCATCCCTGACTAGAGTAGGCAATAAGTGAACATTATCGGAAATCTGTTATTATTCATCAAAATAACATGGTCTGGCCATCTTAATTGGGATTGAATCAAGAAGAACATTATGAATGTTTATGTCACATTTACTAAATAACTGGTTATTTGAGATTTTGTCTTTCCATATTCAGTCAGTCAGTTAAGTGCCATACGTGATACACGCTTGGGCGGTCATGTCTCGAAAGAGACACTGGGCAGAAGATAATCCTGCAGTAGGTTGCCATGGCTTTCTGCGGTAGATTGGTTGCCGACCAAGGCTATAGAACCCAATCTGTCCTGTTATTTAACCCATAACTGGAAGGAAGAGACGGATTAATACCTTTCTCAAGGGTATTTGCGCGTAAGTGAATGCAATGAATTCAACTGGAATTTGAACTCGGCTCCCCGATTTCTCGTTCCGAGCCGATATCCACTGCACCACAACGCACATAAACCAAGAAAAGAACGGAATAAAGAAAGAAAGAAAGAAATCACGAGAAAGAAAGAAAAAATAAACCATGGTAAGAACAGAATAAAGAAGTCAAAAGAAAGAAAGAAAGAAAGAAAGAAAGAAAGAAAACAAACCGAACTAGAAAAGGCAGTCAAAGATCGCAAACCTCTACTAAACCTGACATCAACTCAGCGATTAGCAAGAGATGATTATTAAAATGAGAAAGCATAACTAAAATGAACTTGACCGCTCTCAAAATTAAATGTACACGTAAAATAAAGCAGGGGAGGTAATTCAGTATTTAAAATGATCTAGGGGATGTAATTCCTTATTTGGCATTTGAAAGGCAAAAACTTTTATTAATGAATAACCCAGAAACTTTATCACGTACTGGATCAAACCAAAACCCTATTTAGTTCGTGCCAGTCATCAGGCTAATGATCGCTGAAAATTTCATCTAAATCGAAATCTAACGAGAGGGACTTGATTTCCGCTTTTTATTTAAATTTTTGTCTGTTTAATTTTTGTCTTTAATTTGTCTGAATTTTTTAACAGCGGTAGTATTCTGCTATTGTAAATAATTTTTGCGTTTAAATCTCGTTTCGACGTAAATAGTGAAAGTTTTCATAGTGGTTTCGCTGTTTGAAGGAATTCTTTAAGGGTAGGGTCGGTCTAGCATCGGTCATTATGAACTCCTCTTCGCAGTGGGTCATTCTCTCTCTCTCTCTCTCTCTCTCTCTCTCTCTCTCTCTCTCTCTCTCTCTCTCTCTCTCTCTTTCGATTTCAACTCACCCAAGATGGCGGGTAACACCAGTAAATTTTCTGGGAAAATTAAAGAACGGAATCCTAGTTCGGTATTTCTGCTCAACTTTTTTCAGTCTGTCTTACCTACCTGGTATGTTGATTTCCTCTTTTTATTTAAATTTTTGTCTGTTTAAATTTTGTCTTTAATTTGTCTGAATTTTTTAACAGGGGTAGTATTCTGCTATTGTAAATAATTTTTGCGTTTAAATCTCGTTTCGACTTATACTAAGTTAAAACTTTTTTTTTTTTGCGTAGATAGTACCCACCATCACCTGGTTTTACACTCCACCCACTTCTTTTGAACAGAAGTAGAGGTGATTGCCTTGTTTCTTGTTTAGGAAGGGGTTTCCGGCACATTTTCCTTCGACTTCGGTCGTGTTTTCCCGGCTTTCTCTTTTCCAATCTTTTCACTTTCTTTTTTGTTTATTTTTTTTTCAATTGGAGTAGATAGACTGAACTATCGCCCGGTTCACACTCCACTCACGTCTATTGAACAGGTGTAGAGGCTCATCCCTTGTTCCCTGTTTAGAATGTGGTTTCCGGCTTTCTCTTTTCTAATCTTCTAACTTTGTTTTTTTTTTTTTTTCAATTGGAGTAGATAGACTGAACTATTGCCCGGTTCACACTCCACCCACGTCTGTTGAACAGGTATAGAGGCTCATCCCTTGTTCCCTGTTTAGGACGTGGTTTCTGGCTTTCTCTTTTCCAATCTATTCACTCTTACGTAGCCCCCTGCACACCAGTAGCCTTACCGCCTTGCTCGGGGTGATGTGATTAAAGAAACAAACAAACAAACAAACAAACAAATGCGACCGAATACAATACCTCAGCTGCAAAAGAAAGAAAGAAAGAAAGAAAGAAAGAAGCCTGTTTGTGATAAAAATCTGTCGAGTAGCACTGATCAAAATTCTTATAACAAAATAACAAAATAAATCAACTTGGCCGAAGCGCTCAAGCCAATTTTAAGTGTTGAAATCTAACCTAATTCCTTCTCTCTTTTGAAAAGAAACTTTAATTTTGGTGAATTTAATTCCCTTGAAAGAAGGGAAAAAAGACAGAAAAGAAGAACATGAATAAAGAAAGAAAAGAATCCGAAGAAAGAAAGAAAGAAAGAAAGAAAGGAAGAAAGAAAGAAACCATGATAAAGAAAGAAAACATACAGAAAGAAAGAAAGAAAGAAAGAAAGAAAGAAAAAACAAACCGAAAAGAAAGAAAGAAAGAAAGAAAGAAAGAAAGAAAAAAAAACACACCGAAAGAAGAAAGAAAGAAACGAAAGAAATAAAACAAACCAAAAGAAAGAAAGAAGACAAAACGAAAAAAGAAAAAGAAACAAAAACAAAGAAAGTAAACAAACCGAAAGAAAGGAAGAAAGAAAAAAAAACACAAAAAAATGAAAAAAAAGAAAAAGAAAGAAAGAAAACAAACCGAAAGAAAGGCAGAAAGAAAAGAAAGAAAACAAACCAAATGAAAAGAAGAAAGAAAAAGAAAGAAAACAAACCGAAAAAAAGGAAGAAAGAAAAAGAAAGAAAACCGAATAAAATGAAGAAAGAAAAAGAAAAAAAATTTTCAAGAAAGAAAATAAGAACCGAAGAAATAAAAAGAAAAAAAGAACAAATGCTCAAAAGTAGGAAGTAAAAAAAAAAGAAAGTGAAACAACGTTGGAATTTGACAAAGATTTTTTTGTTGTTAAAGTAACATAATGAATGAAATAAATGAAAGAGAAATTACATGGCGATATTTAACAGGAAAAAAAAAGCCAAGATCGACGTAGATTAGCCAGCAAAATTGTAATTGAGCTGAAGATCCATAAAAGAAATCCGAAGAGAAAGAGACAATAACAAAAGACAAAACGCGAACATTACAAAAATAAAGATACATTCCATTTGCCAAGATATAAAACCCCAAAAAATAAAAATAAAATCAGGGAGACGAGGAGAAATGACGCGGGAGGGGGTTGAAAAAAACATTTTTTTTTAAATTAAGAAAACATAACGTTCCAGCTTTAAAGAGAAATTTTAAAAAGAATCAATGGCAGACATATTGAAGAGTTTGTGTCGATCGAAACTGCTATTTCTTGTTGTCGAGTGATGCTTATACGTCAAGAGTTTCATTGAAATCGAGACTCTACGACTGAAAAGAACAAAGAAAAGAGAAACTGAATGCCAAGAAAAAAAGATAATCTTTGAAGAAACAAAAAACTTAATTCTTATCAAGCACGATGAACGAGTCTACTCGCAAGGGGAACTCAACCTCAACCCAGACATCAAGTAGAACTCGTACATACGATCTAACATTGGTATTTATTAAATATATGTATTTTTAATCATATCATCCTAAGCAAGAAAAGACCACCACTAGGGCACAGGCGGTTACAGTGAGAGAACAAAACAAGGTACAGGGATGTCGAAGAAAAGATAAGAGATGGATGGGATATCAAGAAAATAGAAGATGGCAACTGACGTTGCATTTCAACTTTTGGAGATTGTAGGTATCAGGGAACAAGTAAACGGAAGAAAGTTCCACTGACGGGCGAAAAACTGTTAGATTAGAAAAGGCGGTTACATTTAGCTATTTCAACGGTAAAAGGGTAGGACCTTGATGTCAATCTAATAGCACGTATGAATTCATGTTATCGGGGTACCAGAGAAAGAAGCTTGTCAGAGCAGTTGCCATGACAATATTTGTAAAAAAGACAGAGGGAAACCACATCACATCGAGTGAATGAAGGAGGGCTGCCAAGTCAGGATCAATTACATTGCAGATCCTCCTTTGAATTTTGTCGAGAACCTCAAGGTAAATAGCAAGAGAACCCGGTCAGATATGGAAATAGAATACAATGCACGGACAAATATGTCCAAAAGATGTCAAAGTGTATTGCTGTATAGATGATGATGAAATCAACATTAAGCTGTGACTTATGTTGTACGAGGTTGGTCTAAAATGGCTAAAGAGAAACAACAAAACCTTTGACGTAGCAATGGGGACATTTGATTCGTTTAAGGCGTGCGTGTTGATAGGGAAATACTTGTTAAGAACGATTAGATATTTACTCGATCTGTCCGACGTGACATGATGACAAACTGATGATACTGCATGAAAAAAGATATCAAGGAACCTGAAAGGTATGACAAGAAATGTCTAAACTCTGTAACGATCACAACCTGAAAGTGAATATCGTGGTTTGTATTAAAAGTGTCCTCTATGTGTCGTTGAATTCAAGTAATGGAGTGTGACAGTCGTACAGTGAAAATGTAGGCAAAATCATGCCCGTACATAAACAGTCAAGCCACCTACTGGCCATACAATGATCAGTGTTAACGCGGAAAATCAACTAACTTCTCCAATAAAAGGTGTTCGATAAAGCCAAGTTAATATACCGTCAGGCCATGTTCGTAAAAGGCCCCAACAGTAGCCTAATCTATTATAGAGTTAAAGATAAGAATAATGTCCTTCATTTGTGTATGCTTTATTCCACCAGCATACCCAAATGGATGAGAAAGTAAGAAAACAATACCACAGGCGTGTGCGCCTGCTTTTAAATATCGAGTTGAATTCACAAACCTGCATATCTGTCATAATCACTTTGGCTGTCCTGTAGTGTAATAAAGTTTCAACATCCTTAATTGAATCGGATTTGACATTAAATGAATGTATGTCAAGACGATAAAGTTCCTCACTTACCACTGCATGCTTCATCCTAAGGATGATTTAGAGTTTTCATATCTGAAGGAGGCAGAGAATTAGTTTAACTAGAACTGTCTTAAAACCACATCACTCGTTCTTCAAACATACTTGGAAAATACAGAAGACTGCATGATAATCTGTGCTAACAAACCTAAAAAGGTTTTTTTTAGATTTATAAACTAAAAGAACGTGCGTTGTGGTGCAGTGGATATCGTCTCGGAACGAGAAATCGGGAAGCCGAGTTCAAATTCTAGTTGAATTCCTTACATTCACTTACGCACAAATACCCTTGGGAAAGATATTAACCCGTCTCTTCCCTCCGGTTATGGGTTAAATAACAGGACAGATTGGGTTCTATAGCCTTGGATGGCAACCAGTCTACCACAGAAAGTAATGGTAAGCTACTGTGGGATAATCTTCTGCCCAGTCAGTTACGTCTCTTTTGAGATATGATCGCCCAAGCGTGTATCACGTATGGTACTTAAATTACTGACTGACACTAATAAAAAAAACAACTAAGTCAAGAAGGCAACTCAAGTGGGTAAAGAAGTGCAAATAAACCATAATGCATCTATTGCAGCAGCAAAAGAACTTAAAAAAAAAGGAAAAGCAAATGCAATGTACCAAATACAGAAACGATGGCAAGATAAGCCACTTCATGGTCAATAATTTATCCGTACCAAACAAACCTCATACCCATCAGTGGTTACGTAGTGCAGGGTTAAAAACTGAAACCGAAGGTTTTATTCTGGCTGCACAAGACCAATGCTTGTTAACTAGAAATAGTCAAGCACACATATTAAAAAGTTGTTTACCCCGAATGCAAATTTTGTTATAAATATCCAGAAACAATTGGCCATCATGTATCTGGTTGTACAGTATTAGCAACCACTGAATATAAAAATTGGTATTATAGAGTCGGCTAATATCTGCGCTGAAAAATATAAAACTTTTACGGTAGAAACCTGCAAGAAACTCGAGTGAGACTTAATCAGACCTGGTTACAGAGATAGAACCTGTAACAATTTTATGTGAATTTCTAATACACACAGACAGAATAATCAAATCTAATCGCCCAGATATCGTGATCACGATAGGACATACATAGGGTATAGACCTATACTAATTTTATGATCAAAGACCACAAAAACATAATGTGCTTTCTTATTGACATAGTAATCCTTGCAGATTGTATCTTTGAAGATCTTCAAAAACTAGTAAAATACAAGGATCTTGAATTGAAAACTTGTGACAGACGAGGACATGAAAAATTCCAGTTGTAATTGGAACCCTCGGATTGATTGAAAAAGTTTTCAAGAAATTCGATGAAGAGATTCCTGCTAGCCCATGCTTTGAAGAAATACAAAAAATTGTACTCAGAAGTAAAGCTTAAATATGACGACGAGCTTTTGTGACATAGTGAGAGAGAACACCTCCTCCAGATAAATCGCTTAATTAACAGTTCTAAATGACTGAGATGAAAGTATTAATTAGTTGAATAAAAGAGATCCCAGAGTAACGCCAGAGGTAAGTTTTTTCTTGTATTTTTTGATAATTATTTCTGGGGTTGCGTTATTAATTAATTAGGTAAAATAGTCCCAGAATGATTAACGGACAGGTTCATTAAGTAAAGTTTATAATCAATGATGATTTCGTAAAAAGTATGATAAATGGCGAAATTGTATTCTGGGTGGTCTGAAAGACCAAAATCTGGCCAAGTCTGCAGACGAGATAAGTGGTTTTGACAAAACTCAAGTAGGATTTGTCTGCAAAAAACCACGGGGAACTCCAAATTCATTTTTAATACCACTTGAGAAATATTCTCCTGCGAAGATCCGGAGATTAGGCGAACGTCCATGGTGGTTAAAGTGATTTCCATATTAAAATTTGTTTAGTCCCGCCCCGCTCTATATAAGCGATCTGCATGCTGCAGACTGGTAGAGTTAAGCGCAGGCCAATAGAGATCGAGTAGAGACGAGAGATTGACAGAACGCGGCGAAAACGGTTGGGTGAATTAGCTCTGTGGTTGTCAGGTACCCAAGAATCTGATCCGGCTAATAGACAAATAACGCCCGTGCGAATCTAACTATCAACAAAGCCGAGAAGTGACAGTGCATGTATCGTGAATAAACGAAGAATCACAAAATTACCTGACTTAGACGAGTGAAGACGCCCTCTCTCTCTCTCTCTCTCTCTCTCTCTCTCTCTCTCTCTCTCTCTCTCTGTCAACTTTTCGACCCAGGCGAGTGAATCTCGTTAAAACATATGTATTCTTGTAAATTCTTAAGTAGCGACATAAAGGCAGTAGTCTTGAAAGACTCTTTGTACAACAACTGGCAGTGTTGCTTATTTTTTTATATCCTTGCGGTTGTGGCCGGAACCCTTTTCTGCACGAAAAGTGATTTTCTTTCAGCGTAGACCCCAGCCACTTCATCCTTTATCAGCGGACCGTGCTGAGGGGCCCGGAAACCGCTATTCGGATCAAAAATTCACAACGTGGCGAATGGCGGTGGTCCCTTCAATTCACCGGGAAAACAGGACATAGAAAGCAGCGGCCGGGCTGGTATCACGTTAGATTTTATCTATTTAAAATTTGTGTGATCTTTTTTTTTTGTGGAAAATGTCTCTGAAACTATTGCTGACATTAGGTTAATGGTTGGGATGAGAAAGGAAATTTGTATGCAACAGAAATCAAAGGAAATAATAATAATAATAATAATAATAATAATAATAATAATAATAATAATAATAATAATAATATAGTTCACCCACTTTCGACAATGTCGGAAAAACTCATGAAAAACGAAAAAAAGGTAAAGAAAGAAAAAAAGAAAGAAAGAAGGAAAGAAAGAAAGAAAGAAAGAAAGCAGAGATGGAAAAGCAATTGAGCAAGAAAAAAAATAAAAGGTATAAATAAGAGAAAAGGAAAAGAGGAATGAGTTGTGAGGAGGCGACGAAAAAGAAGTGGTGGTAGTGATGATATCGAAGAAGGTGGTGGATGAAAAAGCGGGAAGAGAAAAGAGACCAAATCAAAGATGGAGAATGAAGATGTCCAACGGAGACTTAGAAGAATAGGGGGATAATAGAGAATAGAAATGAACCGAGACGTAAAAGAAAAAAAATAAGATAAAACAGTTTCAGCAGCGACGAAAAGGAACCACGTGGTTGTGATGGGAGTTGAAAATTAGAAGAAAAAAGAAAGAAACGAAAGACGGAAAGCTTTCGAAAAAAAGGGAAAGTTTAAATCATAAAATGTCAGAATACTTAATACTGTTTACAATTTAAATAGCGAAAACTGGACACGATTCCGATACCAGACAGGTCAGACAGTTCTAAAAATGACTCCGATTATGTAAGCATTTTCTTTCAGTTCTAACATCCCGAGTTAAGAACTACATTTCTGACTTAGGCGTATATTAAACACACAATTACGTACATGTTCTAAAATATAATTCATAATAAATATTCACAGCTCTATATACTATATATCGAGCACTGTTTTAAATTAATGTTTTGAGCGTTGTAAGAATTCTTGCTTCGTTCTGTATTCACTCGGATATATATATATATATATATATATATATATATATATATTATATATATATATATACTGCGTGCCAAATTATTATCGAGATAACTTTTTTCTAATATCTCAAAAACCGTCCAATCAATTCACAGAAAATTTCACTCAAGGTTGGCAACACTGACCTATACAATCACTGAAACTTTCGTACTGATCTGCATAAGGTAAACAAACTGGTGCCATATTTGTTATCAGCATGGTGATTTGAGCGTGCCAAATTATTAGAAATGTTTAGTAAAATTCCCAGAATTGAGCAAACAAAACGTTTATTAATGCTGCAGGTTTATGATCAAAAAACAATAAATAATATAAAATTATAAACAAATTAATAATGAATGGGCTTTCCCTGTTTTGAAATTACTTGAAGAAGTCTACAATCCATAGAATTTGTTAATTGTAGGATGTCATCTGCTGTAATGCCAAGATATGTCAAGAATTACTTCCTACAACTCAGCGTTTCTCCTAAATTGTAGTCTGTTGACGTACAGTCTTCGCTTCATGATGCTCCAGAGGTTTTCGATTGGGTTCAAATCCTGAGAATTTGCTGGCCACTTCATTTTTCGAGGTCCATCGAAGCGTAACTGTTTCAAATATTTAGTAGTCTTATGAGCAGAATGTGAAGGAGAATTATCTTGCATAAAAACAATGGCCCTTCTGAAGGCAACTCTTTGCCTTTTCAAATACGGTTCAAGATGCTTCTTCATAAACGCTATGTATGCACCAGCAGTCATTTTGACGCCATCTGGTACTCTCCATGGGGCCACTAATGTTTTTCCAATAATACCACCGCAGGTCATTATGCCTCCACCGCCTTGTTGTCATCTCAAACGCTGATGGCCCGTTCATTACCCAGCCTCTGCACCATCTATCTGACACATAAAGTGTTGCTCGAGTTTCGTCTGTGAACAAAACTTTAGAGAAGTCAATCTTCATATTGTTCTCGGCCCATTTCGGTTTTCAATGTGATTTCTCGTCAACTGAGGCTTCGATACAGGTTTGACTGTTGTTGCTATTTCCCTCAGATACCGACACCGTGTCCTTTTAGACACAGTAGGATCCTAAATGCGACTGTAAAGCACTTGACTGGTAAGTTCAGGGTTCTTGGTGGCCTCACGTTTAAGTTGTGACATGAGACGACGTGAAATAACCCTCGGCTTGCCTTTATCTGACCTTTTGCGTACTTATGTA
Organism: Ascarosepion bandense; assembly: GCA_037127315.1. NCBI lineage: Eukaryota > Metazoa > Mollusca > Cephalopoda > Sepiida > Sepiidae > Ascarosepion > Ascarosepion bandense. Next base: position 1,023,321 of record JBBBDQ010000885.1, on the reverse strand, counting down.
GGGTCGGCGGTGATCTTTTTCACTGTTTGATGACACTTCCCTATCATTTGAGAAATTTCTAGGGTAAATTTATCTTTTGAAAGTTCTGAGGGGATAGCTTTCTTTTCAGCATTACTTAAACTGCTTTTACGGCCCATCTTTTCACTAAATTCTTACACTTTTCTAGTAATTTGGAACACTCGAATCACCGTGCTGCTAACAACTATGGTGCCAGTTTGTTTACATTGCGCAGATCAGGGCGAAAATTTCAGTGATTGTTCAGGTCAGTGTCGCCAATATTTGAAATATTAGAAAAAAGTTATCTTGATAATAATTTTGCACGCAGTATATATATATATATATATGTGTGTGTGTGTGTGTGTGTGTGTGTGTGTGTGTGTGTGTGTGTGTGTGTGATAAATCCGAAAAAAAGTTTGGTAGTAAATCCCAAAGGATCCTATCTATATTGTATATTAACACTGATTCAGCCAGAAGGCTCAAAGTAATTAAATTTATTTATTTTCAAAAGTAATAATTATTACATATAATAATCAAAATATTCATAATTAGGATGGCCATTTTGATAAGTATTTTTAACCACCTATCTCGTCGAAATAGGTGGTTAAAAGAATGTGTGTGTGTGTGTGTGTGTGTGTGTGTGTGTGTGTGTGTGTGTGTGTGTGTGTGTGTGTGTGTGTGTGTGCACGCGTTTTGGGAGATCGATTTATGGAACAATGGTTGTAAACTCTAAATATAACGAGGAATTTTTTCTCGTTCTAGTTAAGGCCCAAAGACATTTCTGAGCGAAAATATGAACGAATGTCTTTGAAACGTTTCTTTCCTGACTTTATATCTTTGGCCAAATGAAACTGGATACTAAAAATATGCAACATGATATACACTCATCTGCATGCTCGGCGGTTATAGCCCACAGGAATCACTTCTGGTTGTACAGGAGTGACAAGTCTTTAGCAATAGACGTCTTTTTGTCTGTGCTCGTAATGAGTGTAACCGTGTCCTAACGGAAGCAAAGTTATTGTTTGCTGCTAGAATGAAACAACGTATAGTATCTCGCGTGTTCGGTTGTGGAGATTATTATTACGCACAAATACCTTTGGTAAAGGTATTAACTTCATTTATGGGTTAAATAATAGGACAAATTGGGTTCTATAGCCTTGGCTGGCAACCAGTCTACCACAAAAAATCCTTCTGCGCGATAATCTTCTGACCAGTCTTTCGAGACATGATCGCCCAAAATGTGTATCACGGATGGCACAAAACTGACTTAGATTTGCACCTAGGTCTCACCCGTTTAAGATTGAAATAGTTAAATCTAACAGCCGCTTCTACTCCAACAGTTTCTTTTCTCGTACTTTCCGCCTTCCAATTAACTTGCTTCCTTGATATATACAATCTCCAAGAATTTAAATACAATGTTCATTTCTTTCTTCCATCTTCTTCCGTTCATTTGATATCCTTTCTTCGACAACCCCTTATTTTTTTCTGTCACTGTAATCCCTTCCGCACTAAAAGCAGTCCCGGCTTGCTTGGGCTGACATGATTAAAAATAAAAAACTATGTTCAATTTCCTTCTTTCGTACAGTAAATTTGTTTTTACTGATTTATATGACAAGTTATTTAAAGTGTTTACTAATTCCACATCCTAATTTTTTTTATGAAGGATTCATTACTGCTTTCATTCAAATCATCCCAGATCATTGTTTCTATTTTGGAAATAATAACCTTAAGTCCTACTTCTTAAAATACTTCGAGAGGATGTTGATCCTTTCAAGATCATTCTTGTCCCTAATATAAATTCCTTTCTCATCAGCATAGCCCTCCACCACCACCACCACCACCACTTATCTTTTGTATATTCGTCTCGGGTGGAGAAGCACGAAAAATTAAAGAAAATATAAAACAAGCAACGGTACACTATTTACACTATTCGGACTATTGTCTTCATCTTTGTTATCATTTGTACGACTTTTCGGCCGTTATACGCTTTGGCTTTCTTCATGTGCTAGGAATTTCGAACCGAACCCTTTATTACAATCACTGGGGTATATCATTCTCATCCCTTGCGTATAGCCTCTTTAGGTAGTCATGAGTTATTTCCCTCTAACCCTCTAAGTTACTTGTTCACCACTGCTGTAGCCTGGTATTCAACTCACAATTCAACAAACGTCAGGACAATAGTCCGAATAATGTAACTAGTGTAAATACTACCTCATCTCAGAAATATAGACAAATACTCAAGCAACGGTAGTTTAAAACAAGAATATGAGGACGAACTATGTGTACAAATATACATCAAAATGGCATATATGGAAAAATGTAGCGAAGAAATTATCAGGTAGGAACGGTTTTTTGCTAGGAACTGTGAAAGTTTTTTAGATTTAGTTATGTAAACGAATGCTATGAACACTAGATAGAAGCTTGTGAGTGGGCACTTCAACGTGGTGTAATGATTAGCAGGCTGAGTTTTGCTAGAACAATTACGAGTGAGTAGTAAATTCGATCTTGTGTGTCCTATACTTTCAGCCTTGCTCTACATCTAAGCTACGCTTAGAAAATCGCAACTGGAGGCTTGTGGGCAGCGTAGTTTCTTGATGGAAATCTTCAGTCTGGAATATTTTGGGATCTTGGATAAAGAAAAATATCCAGGAATTATTAATTTTGCTACGGAGCCTGGAGGATATGGATAAGTTTTAATTTTCTAACTTGATTTTTATTGGCCAAAAATTAATCAAACATCTGAGATGTTACTCATATTAAAGACGCGCAAACGATTATTCTTCTTCTATGTGTCCTGTCCCTTCAGGACGTAGGTGATCATGGATCTCCACGTCTCCCTATCCCTTGTGGCTCTTAGTATGTTTGCTCCTGTTGCTCCTGGCAACCCCCGTTCCGTCATCCACCTGATCAGACCCTGCAAATATGTTATCCGCTGCCTTCCTCTGTCTCTCCTTCCTTCTATCTGTCCAGTCAGTATCAGGTTCTCCAGGCTCTTCTTCCTCATTGCATGTCCCAGGAACTTCAGTTGTCTCTTTCCTTTTTGTTGCCATTCTTTCTAACACCTCATCGTTGCTTGCATGCTCAGTCCACGATATCCGTAGCATCCTTCTGTAGAACCACATTTCGGCCGCTTCCAGTTTTGTCCTCATTTTCGATGATATTGTCCAGCATTCACAGCCGTATTGAAGAACTGACATCACGTAGCAGTCTAGAATACTTTTCTTCGTTTCTATTGAAATTTTCCTATGTGTTAGTATTTTGCTCATCTTCTGGAACGCGTCCTTTGCCATGCCAATTCGCCTTCGGATCTCCGTGTCGCACTTTCCATCTCCTGTTAGAACACTTCCTAGGTACTTAAATTCTTGTACTTGTTTGATTCTGTTATCCCCCACCTGTATTTGGCATTTTGGGTTGTATCTTTTGCTGGTGACCATGCACTCAGTTTTCTTAAAGTTTATTTGTAGTCCCTTCTTGTCACTCTCCACTGCTACTTTCTGCATGAGATCTTTCATTTGACGTAAAGTGTCTTTTTTTAGTATTATGTAAAATAGTTTCATCACATAGGAATTTTTTTTTTATTCTTGCACTTTTCTTTTATTAGCGCTAGTAATTTATAAGGGAAAATCCCCACTCATTTGAATAACGATAATGACTCATCTCGCATTTCAGATAATTAAGAAGCCGAAAGAATTCACCAGCCGAAGCGTAATACTGGAAACCGATAAGCCTGAACATCTCGTGTTATGACGACAAGTATTCCATTTGGAATTTTATGTAAAATCACAGCCCTCTTGGAATCGCTATGATGCTTTAATCAGATGCACCAGTTCTCAACGACGAAGTAACCGGAACACGGATTAAGTGCGCGTTACGGTTAACATCACGCAAGCAATGCGCGTGCAGGAATGCAAAACATGACAGCAGACGAGAAATAAAATAATATCGTTACAGTCGATATGATAGTACTTCAAAAGGAGAGACACGCATGAAATCTTTCTTTATATATTCTATTTTAAAATTATTAATATTATCTGTGTACACACACACACACACACATACACACACACACTAATATATATATATATATATATATATATATATATATATATATGATTATTGTCAGCAAAGGACAAAGAAAACATTTGTAATGGCGGAAAAGATATCAGAAATTGGTTCGTGTTTCTCTAAAATATATTTTGCCATTCTATTTACATTTTTGTACAAATTATATATTTATATTTTTTTTAATTCTATTGTATTATATAAGCATTTAGGTTTTCAACATAACACGGCGTAGCCTTTTTGTTTGTTATTTTTATTATTGAATTTTCACTTTTTCGAAATAAAGACCTTTTTTTTTTTTAGCAATGATTGAGAAACACTGTCGTCTGTAGAGCTGTGGTAATTGAAAAAGAGAAAGGGAGAACTGAAGATGCACACGCAGACTTACAAGAAACTTTCGGTGCATCTTTTTTAAAATCAAATGACATGGTGAAATCAGCAAATGACTTGACAATACAGGTGAATAAATATGAAAAATAAAACAAAACTTTGAATAAATAGGTAAAAAGATGAAGGGACAAAAACAAAAGCAATAAGCATAAAAAAACATTTAGACAGGAAGAGAAGAACAAAATTGACAAGAAAAGAGATGAACAGACCGAGACAAACACATAGATAGATAGATAGATAGATAGATAGATAGATAGATAGATAGATAGATAGACTGGAGAATAGGGTAGGTCGATTTTTAAACCAGACTCTTGGACAGGTCTAGATATATAGGGCATGAAACCAGCCACAAAATAGTTGACGTTAAAATATCGATTCCATTTGAGGAAATTTTTAAAAATCAAATTTATTAATATTTTTTTAATCATTTCACCCCAAACAAGGCATTCCACTGCCACTATTGCGCAGGGGGTTACATAGGGGAAAGTGATGAAACAGAGTGGTTAGAGGGTTACATAGGGGAAAGTGATGAGAAGAGTGGTTAGGGGGTTACATAGTGGAAAGTAATGAGAAAGAGAGGTTAGATATAGGAAATGTCAGAAGGAGGGTGATAGACGGGTAAGGATACCGAGGATGAGGGTTGGGTAGATGGGAAGAGTGTTTGAGAGAATGGATGCGAGTTAGTGTGTTAGGAGGTGCTTATTGACCTTACATTTAAACTCCTGGAGATTGTAGCTGTCGGGGTAGCAATTGTATGGAAGGGAATTCCACAGGCAGGAAGTGCGAGAAAAGAAGCTGTTGGAGTAGAAATTGCTGTTACATCTTATCTGTTTCATTGTAAAAGGGTGGGACCTAGTTGCTAATCTAGTATCTCGTGCAAATTCATACCTAGGGGGCACCAGTGATCTAAGTTCATCGGAGCAGAAGCCGTGAAAGTATTTATAGTAGAGGCACAGATTTCGGAATTTGTTGTGGTGTTAACTGAAATAAATAACCAAACTAAATTATCCATACTTATAAATAAGGTGAATGTACTGAGGGTTAATGTCTTTTTAAATACTGGAAAAGATAAGCATATAAAGTAGTACACACATAATTGTTTTATGAAATAAAGTTCTTTATAAATTTTACTTTAAAATAAATTATTTACGTTCAGTTAAAAAGTAAATAGTGATGTATTCAAATCGCAGATTATGTTAAGATAGTGTATATATAGATAGGTAATAAATAATATATAGATAGGTAATAAATAATATATAGATAGGTAATAAATAATATATAGATAGGTAATAAATAATATATAGATAGGTAATAAATAATATATAGATAGGTAATAAATAATATATAGATAGGTAATAAATAATATATAGATAGGTAATAAATAATATATAGATAGGTAATAAATAATTAAAGCGTATTGAAATATATCCTTTCCTCTTTACTAATAAAGTGACAGAGAAACTCTCTCTCTCTCTCTCTCTCTCTCTCTCTCTCTTTCTTTCTCTTTCTCTCAACACGTACATCTCTTCCCTCTTTCTATTCTTTCAAATTTTTGGTGACTTAAATATAACCCCGACATAGCTTTTGGTCAACTGATATTATGCGAAGTCAACCAATGACTAACACACCCGCAAAAATCAAATTAGAAACGCGTAGGCGTTTAGTAAATATAAAAAGAACAATGAACATGTGCATAGCAGTTGGTCCACTGTTCGCCCACAGCTCATGTGGAGTTCGGGTCAACTGTCGGAGATTGAATCAACACACCAACCAGCAAAAAAAAAAAAAAAAAATGACTATCTCCGTGCAAATCAGAGGTGTGCTTAATAATCTTTACGAAAAGAATATGCAGAAAACCATGGAATGAATTCAAGAATGCAATCCACACACTCAAATACCCAGAACATAATATAACATATCACAAACCGCAACCTGATACTACATTCCACACTCACATGAGGATCAAATATGCTATATTTACATGAATATACATATACATGAAAGAAAACTCTTTATAACCTTAACACAGCAATACGTATATGATAACATGAACATTTACATGAATACCACAATGACTTATACAAGAAATATATTAAAATCACAAAATGCAAAGAGGACAAAAATGACAATATATACACATATAATAATAAATGTAACCTCATGAAGTCGAAATTAAAATAGTGGTATAGTTAATAAAGCCTAGCCTTTACTATTATACTTTGTCGCCCTCGTCTATACCACAATAAAATTTTTAAAATATTTTTTTTATTTCATTTTTCTTTCCGAAAGATATTCGCTCACAATGAGTTCAGTAAAACCATTCATAAATATGTCCTAATTTATTTTAAGCGATAGTTTTCTCTTGGAGAAAGACTAAATGACAAAAACCATCGGTTTCACCGTTTATTTTTAATGGACTGGATTTAAATTTGGTAGATAACTATTTATCTTTACACCGTACGTTTTGGTTTTATTTACATAGGAAGCTTCCAGCAAATATAAAAAAAAACATATTAGTTACAAATTCCTTAACATATGAATTAACAGTGTAGTTGAATTTATCATTATTTCTTAGATTAATATTTTTTCAAGCGTTTTATTAAAATGTCTGAAGAAAAACGCAAGATAGGGGAGACATTTTGTCTAATCATGGAGCATCTCTTGCTAATACAATTCTCTTGCATTTACAAGCTATGGGCCTTTTATACCCAAAATGTGATTGTAAAAACATTATAATTTATAAGTCAAAAATAGAAAAAAGCTAAATTAATAAAAAAAACATTTTTGTATAAAGATGTAGTCTTATGGAGTCAAAATTAAAATGATGGCATATTTAATAAAGCCTAAACTTTATTATTATATTATATTATATTATATTATATTATATTATATTATACTATATTAAGGAAAAATGGTGACATTAAACTAACAAAAGAAGAGGCCGAGAATATCATTTAACCTTTACTCAAGAGACAAGAACTGAGACTGAAAAATACCTGAGTCTCAGAGTAATTCCAAACTCCAAGTACCCCTGGTGTTGTTCTAACAGAAGAAGCTTTTAGTGTTTTGGAAGAATTTTGATAGTATAGACAGCCTTAAGGCCGTTCTTCTGGACAACGCAAATACAAATACTGGAATTTAAGTCAGTCCTTGTAACTGGTGGATGTGCGTTGTGGTGCAGTGGATATTGACTCGGAACGACAAATCAGGGTGCCCAGTTGGAATTCCAGTTGAATTCCTTGCATTCACTTACGCACAAATACCCTTGAGAAAGGTATTAATCCGTCTCCTCCCTCCAGTTATGGATTAAACATTAGGACAAATTGGGTTTTATAGCCTTGGCTGGCAACTTGTCTACCGCAGTATGTAATGGCAACTTACTGCGGGAAAATATCCTGCCCAGTCAGTCGTGTCTCGAAAGAGACATGATCGCTCAATCGTGTATCACGTATGACACTTAACTGACTGACTTTTAACTTCTCTGAAGAAAAAGCTCCATTGAAAACCTGGCTGCTCATTTACAGCAGAAGAGCTGCCATTCAGAGCTGTTTTTTTTTTAATATTTTCATGGTACAACAAGAAGCCTAACTGCTTTTACACGCCTACTTGGAAAAATTGTGTGAAAGGGACTTTGATGATTTGTCACAAATAGTTTTGTGGCCCTATTGATATTGGTCAGAATTAATCAAGCTATCCAAAAATGGAATTTGTGAACTTGCAACCTCTAAAAATTTTCAGAATATGAAATTCAAACATCTCTTATAAATAACACAAAATTAGAATTGCCTGATTTTTCCTTCACATTTTCAGAGTTTTGAAAAAAGCACTGAAATTAACATCTGAAGCTTTTCATGTTACTTCCGGATTTGAAGCAAGACACAGGCACATTCTTGCAAAAACTTTGTCGTCAACTGAAACCTTCCTTTGTTTCTAAAGGCTGAAAATTTGGTTGATATATAAGTATTTGAATTTAATTAATTTTCATGTAATATAAAATTCATTTTATTAAAATGACACTTTTTATTTACTGTTGGAATAATAATAGTTTTCAATGAAATATTTCCAAATTGAATGTTTTTTAAAAGCATTTTTAATGCCGATTTCGATTATATTTCTTCAAACGGGGTTGAAATCAAGGACTCTAAAATTTGGTGTGACTTTTCATGTCATTCAGTTTTAACTATCTAGACATATCCAAGGTTGATTTGTGAAAATGGGTAAAAATCTACGACTAGGGAATATCATATCCAATAAGTCTGTGAAACATCTCACGTCGACAACACACTTTCCATTTAATATTTTCTGATAATTTTGTACTGTGAAGTAAAATATTTCGAACATTTTCTCATTTTTGTTTATTACGAATAAATACAAAAATGGATTTATTACAAGAAGTCAATAATAATAATGACGTATTTATTTCGTTAATCTAAACTAAAAAATAAACGTGACTTAATCCAAAACTGTCTTCAACTTCTACATAGAACATAACCGAAAGCTGAAGAGAAAAAAATCTCTATATTTGATGGGATTCAAAATAAATTACTCCTTATGAATAGATAGATATTAAAAGAAAAATATCTGAGAAACTAACGTAGGTGTTGTTGTCTCAGTTTGAGAAAATATCATATGTTGACGAACAGACATTTTCTTGCATTGGAAGAAATCGGAAAAAGAAATATTTAAAACAAGACAGAAATTTTATTATCGCCAGAACTCTTGGCAATTTTGTACAGGATAGTTCCTGAAAAAGTAATTAAAGTTAGGTAAGCTCTTGTGAAAATACCTGTCAAAAATTAACTATTAATAACAAAGTAAATCATGTTCTTACTTACCTTTTGCATTTTTTTATTATTATTATTATTATTATTATTATTATTATTATGTCATTTTTCATCATATTTCGATTTCTGCTTTGGTCTCACTACCAACCAAGTCTGCGGGGAGACCTAAAGCAGGTTCTGGCGTGTTGTTATGGCTCCATTTCATGTTTTTCTATCTCCCCTATCATCCCTAGCGTTACAAAGTTTTACTTAGTGTGTGGGCAATAATAATTAATAAGACAATTTTTTGTATATCTCTTAAGCTGGGGTTTATAGGGATTATTTTAATGTGTTGTTTTGTTCCATTTTTATCATTCCACGTGCACCTACTATCACTGGCACGACTCTTGTTTTCAATTTCCACATTTTTTCTATTTCAATTTCCAGGTCTTTATATTTTGACAGTTTTTCGAATTCCTTGGTTGCTATGTTACAATCCGCTGGACAAGCCATATCAATTATTATTATTATTATTATTATTATTATTATTATTATTATTATTATTCATCATATTTCGATTTCTGCTTTGGTCTCACTACCAACCAAATCTGCGGGGAGACCTAAGGCAGGTAGTGGCGTGTTGTTATGGCTCCATTTCATGTTTTTCTATCTTCCCTATCATACCCAGCATTACATAGATAAAGTTTTCCTTAGTGTGTGGGCTGTACTTAATAAGACATTTTTTTGTATATCTCTTAAGCTGGGGTTTCCAGGGATTCTTTCAATGTGTTGTTTTGTTCCATTTTTTATCATTCCAAGTGCACCTACTATCACTGGCACAACTCTTGTTTTCAATTTCCACATTTTTCTATTTCAATTTCCAGGTCGTTATATTTTGACAGTTTTTCAAATTCCTTGATTGCTATGTTACAATCCGCTGGACAAGCCATATCAATTAATAGACAAGTTTTCTCCTTCTGGTTTTTAACAATAATGTCTGGCCTGTTTGCTTCAATTTTTCTTCTTCTTCTTCTTCTTCTTCTTATTATTATTATTATTATTATTATTATTATTATTATTATATATTTAAAGTTATTTATAAGTGTGGGGATAAGAGGATAAATTTACAACAAATTTTCACGAAAAAACCCAAAAACTCAAGTTAACAAACTGATTAAAGCTAATAATGCAGAAATCGATTCTATATAACTACAGAATATATTTAATGATCACCAACGTGATTATATTCACAGTAAATTAAAAAAATATAAGCACAAAATATTATGGAGTAAACATGGGATCTCATCCTGAACCTACGTTCTTAAATTATAGAAAATAACATGTTCAATACAGCTTACCAAACTAAAAATGGCGGGCACCTCGAGGTGGTGTAATTGTTAGCAAGCTTGTCTCGCTAGGACCATTACAATTGAGTAGTGAGTTCGATCCTCACTGAGTATTCCATACTTTCAGCCTTGTGCCACATCCAAGCTGCACTCAGAAAATCACCATACCAAACTAAAAATGGCGTACTGACGACGTAAAAAAGACCTTTAAAATTAATTTTAACTTGCTAAACGACCCAACTGATATCAATGATCAAAAATATATTACCGCAATATATAAAAATACAAGAATTAACTTCTGTCTCTTCAAATATTGAAGATAGTTTTCTTATTGATATGAGGTTAGTCATTAAAAACTTTTTAGCATTGCTAAATTAAATTCCTCTTCTAAAACAATTTTCTTGAAAGAACGATTCAAAATTAAATAAATAATTGATAATACCTTGATTCCTCATGATATCGTCGACTTGTTTAATTGCCATGTGTGATGCCGGTTTAGGCAATCATGTCTCTCCAGCTCTCCGATCGTGAGCACAGCAGCTGTAGATGGCCGCGGTAAACCCTTTTCTTGTCGCTTTCTGAATTCGGTCCAAACATGAAACACGTTGCCGTCTTCTCACTCGCTTGATTGATGCGACCTTGTAACGCCACACACTTCAATCCTTTTTTTCCGATTCTATAACCAAGAAATCGAATCTGTCTTCCTGTGATGACCAATAGTAGCCCTCTTTTTCACTTCAGCTCTACACAAACCTTCCTCGCTGGTTACACACTATCCGCGTGTGTTATCCGCAGAATCATATTTCCATTGCCAATTAAAAACACAAAATAATTTTTGCGCAGAATCTTACTAACATCCATAAAAAGTCTGATTTAAAGCAAAAAATTACTATTAACTTATTTTGCTGTTACCAGAAGCGTTCCTGCTTTTTTAATCATTTCAACCTAAGCAAGGCAAAAATGCTAAGAAGCAAGGAGTTATTAGGAGTGGAAGAGAATGAGAAGACTTTAGTGAGGAGAAAGTACAATAAATAACAGGTTTCAGAAAGACAAGATGGTGCTTGACGTTATATTTAAAATTTTGAAGAATATAATTGACAGGAAAGCAAGAAATCGAAAGACAATTCCACAGATGAGAAATCCGTGGATAGAAATTATTAGAATAGAACTCACAGTTACAGCTAACGAATCAGTAAAACCATGGGACTTAATAGACAATATACGCTTAACTTCACGGTGATCTCGGTACAAAGAAAGGTATGGGCTCTTTAGAAAGACTGCCATGAAATCATTTACAGAAAAGACAGAGAAAAGCCAGGTCCCATTGGTCGGAAAGTGACTGAAGTCGAGATGCCAGGTCAGAACTGATAACATTACATTGATTTTGTCGAGAATCTCGAGATATATATCCAAAGCACCGTACCGGATATGTCAGCAATATTCAATGCACGGGCAAATGGAAGATTTATAAATGTGCAAGATGGATTCTGATGAGAAAAACTGTCAGGAAGGGTAAAGTGAACGAACCTTCCTAGCGTTTGATTCAATATAATCCCTCCGCCGCATGCAAGTAGAAAACGTGAGACCAAGTAGGCGCAATAGGTTGGACTCATAGAGGTTAGATTATCGACAAATTTAAAATAGACGTGAGTATGACAATAAACAAAGTCAGGCTTCTAATCGGGAGGTTTTGAAGAGTGCGAAACCACCATTTCATTGCTTTTGTTCCCAGATCCCCCCTTGTGTGGGACGGTAGCATCTTTTAGGTTCCCAGTTATGGGCAAATAGTGAACCTCCTTAAAGAAAGACAAGAGAGTATGAAAGTATAAAAGTAATATAGATAGATAGATAGATAGATAGATAGATAGATAGATAGAGGATTAGAAATAGATAGATAGATAGATAGATAGATAGATAGATAGATATGAACAAAATTAGATAGATAGATAGATAGATAGATAGATAGATAGATAGAAACAGGATTAGAAAAAGATAGATAGATAGATAGATAGATAGATAGATAGATAGATAGATAGATAGATAGAAACAGGATTAGAAATAGATAGATAGATAGATAGATAGATAGATAGATAGATAGATAGATAGATAGATAGAAACGGGATTAGAAATAGATAGATAGATAGATAGATAGATAGATAGATAGATAGATAGATAGAGGATTAGAAATAGATAGATAGATAGATAGATAGATAGATAGATAGAAATTAGAAATTAGAAATAGATAGATAGATAGATAGATAGATAGATAGATAGATAGATAGATAGACAGGATTATAGATAGATAGATAGATAGATAGATAGATAGATAGATAGATAGATAGATACGAATTGAGTGTGATAGATGCGAAGAAACGAAAAAGAAATGAGCTACGATATGAAGAGACTAAGAAAGAAAGAAAGAAAGAAAGTATATGAAGAGACTAAGATATAAAAAGGACCAAGAAAAATGAAAGAAAGCTATAAACAGACAGAAATTATAAAAAGACAGAGAAAGAAAGAAAAAGAAAGGAAGAAGAAAGAAAAAAGAAAAGAAAAAAGAAAGTATAAGGAAAATGAACTGAAAGAAAATTAAAAGTAAAAATGAAGGGAAATTAAACGGAAAGAAAGAAAGAACGAACGAAAAAAAAAAAGAAAGGGAAAAAATGAAAAGATTATGAAGAGTATTAGACTAGCGAGCCAGCCACTGAATCAGACAATCAGACAGACAGACAGACAGACAGAAAGACAGACAGACAGACAAACAGACAGACCATATATGACATCAATGTTCAATGCACAGGCGAATGGTAGATTTATAAATGTGCAAGATGGATTCTGATAAGAAAAATATCAAGCACAACACGGTGAACCAACCTTCAAAGCAGCAGAACGAGCAACTGATTCAATGTAATCGCGCCACTTCGTGCGTGACAATAAAGAACGTGAGACCAAAGAAGCACAATGAGATGCTCTCCTGAAGGTTAGCATCAGCCATACTGGCAGAGAGCAAAATGGTTCTCGGTTATGATTAAATGATAGCATATTCGATTTAGAGGCATTAGTATTTACAAACCATTTCTTGCCCTACTTAACGCCGGAATAGAAATAATTTTCGATGGCAGATCCAGTTTTACTATGTCTGATCTATCGGACTTACTATTAACAGGAAAAAATACCTAATTTAAAACTGATGACATGAGTAAGATCGTTGATGAAAATCAGAAATGAAGTAGGTCCAAAGATAAAATCCTGGGGGACACAGCATTAATGTGAAATGATGCACAAGTGTGGTCATTTAGTACCGCCTTAATTCAGTTAAGTGCCATACATGATGGATGTGCGTTGTGGTGCAGTGGATGTCGGCTCGGAACGAGAAATTGGGGAGCCGAGTTCAAATTCCATTTGAATTCATTGCATTCACTTACGCGCAAATACCCTCGGGAAAGGTATTAATCCGTCTCTTCCTTCCAGTTATGGGTTAAATAACAGGACAGATTGGGTTCTATAGCTTTGGCTGGCAACCAATCTACCGCAGAAAGCAATGGCAACCTACTGCGGGACAATCTTCTGCCCAATCAGTCATGTCTGTTTCGAGACATGATCACCCAAGCATGTTTCAAGTATGGCACTTAACTGGCTGGCCATACGTGATACTCGTCTAGGCGATCATGTCTCGAAATAGACATGACTGATTGGGCAAAAGGTTATCCCGCAGTAGGTTGTCATTATTTTCTGCGATAGACTGGTTGTCAGACTATAGAACTCAATATGTCCTGTTATTTAACCCATATCTGGAGAGAAGAAACGGATTAATATATTTCTCAATTGTATTTGTGCGCAAGTGAATGCAAGGTATTCAACTTGTATTCGAGCTCGGCTTTCCAATATGTCGTTCCGATCCGATATCCACTGCACAACAACGCACATCCTTGTTAAGAAGGATTGGGTTAAATCAAGTATCCAGTCAGATAGAGTAGTTCTTTGGCTTGTAGAGAAGGCCAGCATGCCAAATCCTGACAAACGTCTTCGATATATTTAAAGAAACAGCCGGAGTTTCGCTATTCTTATCTAAAAGCTGATATGAAAATTCAGTAATGACTGTTGACTAATCGAGGGCTGACCTATCATATATAAGATGAAAAATCAATAACATATAAGAATATAATTAGTAGAGCTATAATAACGAAAGACAATAATAATCGCCTATGGTTTATTAAAATAATTCTATATAAGTTGGAAAATCACTAACAAATATAAATGATAGAGCTATAGAAGCCAAAGACACTAATAATCGCCCAAGGTTCATTAAAACGAATTAAATATAAGATGAAAAATCAATAGCAAATATAATTTATAGATTATAGTAATAAAAGACTGTAATAATCGTGTAAGGTTCATTAAAAAGAATGCTAAACGTTTAACGATGACATTATCAATAACACTTTTCTACGCATAAGAAAAATAGAAAAAGCATTACAGTTTTTTCCTTCCAATGTCTGTGTCTCTATTGATAACAATATATATATATAATTCATATATGAAATTCTTTATCAACCAAATAATATATATAGAAAGAAATTTATTAAATGTTTAACATTGAGATATTTCGCTGATTGAGTGTCTTAATAGTGTTGGTTGAATTCTCGTCTAAGAAGGTTGTTCTATTCCACAATTTATAGCAGTAAATTAATTCCGTTCTAGAAGCAAAACCAGAAAATGATGGAAACAACGACTTAAAGATTTGTTTATAAATTATCTATTAAAAAATCTTTTCAGCATTAAATAACCGACAGAGTTCATATGCAGTTAAAACAGGATTATTTTTTCATACGCACACACACACACACACACACACACACATACATACATACATACGTACATTTTAATATGTGTGTGTGTGTGTGTGTGTTTCGTTAAGAACGACCGGAAGTTATTTATTAATTTTTTATTTAGTTTTTCCAGTATTCTTACATGTTTTCTTTTTGTTGAAGATAAGGAATATAAAAAATGTTCCATAATTTTTTAGTTTCCAAGCGCTTTCTTTTTTGTTTCGGATATTGTTATTGATAGTTTTTAAAGATCACTACTTTTCAAAAGGATGTGCGTTGTGGTACAGTGGATATCGGCTCGGAACGAGATGCCGGGGAGCCGAGTTCGAATTCCAGTTGAATCCATTGTATTCACTTACGCGCAAATACCCTTGGGAAAGGTATTAATCCGTCTCTTCCTTCCAGTTATGGGTTAAATAGCAGGACAGATTGGGTTCTGTAGCCTTGGTCGGCAACCAGTCTACCGCAGAAAGCAATGGCAACCTACTGCGGGCTAATCTTCTGCCAAGTCAGTCATGTCTCTTTCGAGACATGATCGCCCAAGCGTGTATCACGTATGGCACTTGACTGAGTGACTTTTCAAAAACACAAAATAAATTACGTTACAGTCAAAACATGAGGATAAAATAACAACATCAGAAATATAACATTCTTGAGAATGGCCAGTGAAGTGGCTAAAAACGCTGGAAAATCTCATAACCTAACCTTGTGGTACTCTCTTCCGGCCATTTGCTTCCCACTCAACTTTCTTGTTCAATCGTTATCGTCTGTCTTTTTACTTTCTCTTCTTTTATTGTTCTCGCTACTAAATAAAATTTTCCTTTTTCTTATATTTTTTCACACTCAGTAACGCCTTGTATCTTAGTGGCTATATCGCCTTGCTCGGATGTGAAATGATTTAAATACATATACAAAGTGCGATGGTAAATTTTATATTTTTTACGTTCGTGTATGCGCGTCGTTTGTTTTTGATTTTGTCGACTGCACAATATAGTTGGGTCAGTTGGGCACCGTCTGTGAGAAAAAGAGCACCATAACACAATTCACTCTAACGTAAATTTAGAAACGGCAAGCTATAGTGATTACCATTCACGCCGGAACCTTCGATACGAACGTTTCAGAGAGTTTTAGCGTCATTCTGAGATCAGTGATTCGGAAAGAGTTGGATGAGTCTAATGAAGATTACGAAGATGTTTGAAGTGATCATTAGTAATGGCGAAGTTATCCTTCCATTCATCTCAACACGGAGGCCTACATCAAGTGCCTTGAGGAGGTAGTGCTGCCTTGGGTCAAGAGGGTGGCTGCTGGAGACCCTATGTCAGGCAATAGGTCTCTGCACCATTCCACACAAGAAGGAAAACCCAGTCATGGCTATCAGACGATTTCAGTGACCACATCACTCTTTACATTTGATTCCAGACTGCAACCCCCACTTGAATATTACGTGTGGAGCGGGGTACCAACAAAACTTCTTTTAATACCAAAGATGAACTGAAAGCAAGGATTATGATACCATTCACAAAGTTAAAAAAGGAGACTGTCCAAAAGAGTTGCAGTGAATTCCGAAGTCGTCTAGAGGCCAAGATTGAAGCCAATGTCGATTTTATTGAATAAATTTACTCTTTAGTATTTCAAGATATTCTTTATGCAATTTTGGTCTAGCAAAATGAGATGTTAGTGTTATTATCAGTCTTGTGTAATTTGACGAAAATTTAGTCATTGAACCCTGTAGATAGATATTATTGAATGACAAGTGTACCCCTACCGTATAAAACAAGCGGCAAAATATTTGAGAGAATTATTAGCTGTTTCATCGGAGGTTATCACCACTGAGCGTGACAGAAAGGAATATATATATATATATCGACTAAAATCAGTCTAATATTACCTATATGGCTATGATTTTTTAAGAAATGTTGTTTAATTGAACTATGGTCAGAAAGGTGACAGACAAGTCTACGAAAGCGCGTGGTTGTAGCAAAACCAACATATTTAGTGGGTTTATTATTAGTACCAGAGACCCAATCTTTGAACGGGCATGTAAATTGATACACTACATTGGTTTTCTGTAGAGGATTTAGTTGTATAGTTGTAGTGTTATTAAAAACTATGAGGTATATATATATATATATATATATATATATATATATATATATATTGTTGTATAGTTGTAGTGTTATTAAAAACTATGAGGTATATATATATATATATATATATATATATATATATACCTCATAGTTTTTAATAACACTACAACTATACAACTAAATCCTCTACAGAAAACCAATGTAGTGTATCAATTTACATGCCCGTTCAAAGATTGGGTCTCTGGTACTAATAATAGACCCACTAAATATGTTGGTTTTGCTACAACCACGCTCTTTCGTAGACTTGTCTGTCACCTTTCTGACCATAGTTCAATTAAACAACATTTCTTACAAAATCATAGCCATGTAGGTAATATTAGACTGATTTTAGTCGATAACAATAATACTCACTCATACACACAGTAAAAAGAACCTTCAGATATTGGAGGCCATCTACATTAAAGCAAAACAACCCACACTTAATAAAATCCCATTTCAATCTGGTCACAACATATTTCATTGCATTTAGACTATTGGTTCCGTTAACATTTCGGTCTCTCACGCGTGTGACGTCATAGAACCGCATTACAAATTTACGACCTGCGTCTGCTATTCGCTGATTGCTATCGTAGCAGAGCAATGTATTATATCAACACAAGATAATATCATCTTAGATGGTGGATGTCTTTATTTTAACGTCACTGTAACCTCTCTGAAGATGGCTCACATGAGGCGAAAGCTTCGAACCAGCATAATAAAAAATGTTCAAATGTTGGACAATTTTTGTCTTTATTTTAACCTGAAATTAAATCCAAAATACGATGTTTAGAACGACTCATGATTAAACATAATAAACATTAATTGTCTGTTATATCTAACAGTATATATATATATATATATATATATATAGTATATGTATGTATATATATATATATATATACATACATATACCACAACCACGCTCTCCCGTAGACTTACATGTCATCTTTCTGATCAGAGTACTATTAAACAACATTTCTCTGAAAAACATAAACATGTAGGTAATATCAGACAGATTTTGGTCAACAATACGGTGATCCTTACTCATACACACAGTAAGAGGAACCTGCAGATATTGGAGGCCATGTACATCAAATCAAAACAACCAACACTCAATAAAATCAACTTTAAAACAGGAAATAACATATTACATTGCATTTGACTACATGGTTTTGTTGTCATTTCGCGCTATCCCGCGGTGTGACGTCATAAAACCGCATCGCAAACTTAAGAACTGCGTTTATTATTTTTGGTAACTATTGCCGTTGCCAAGCGGAGTTTTATGTCAACACAAAATAAAATCGTCGGTGATGGTGGATTTTATAATATTTCAGTTTAAACTACCTCTCTGAAGATGGCTCATGTGAGCCGAAAGCTTAGAAGAAAACCAATAAATAATTATCCAAATGTTGGAGAATTTTTGTCTTTATTTTCAACTGAAATTAAAGCAAAAATACGACGTTTAGAACGGCTCATGATTAAACATAATAGACATTCATTGTCTCTTATATTTAATAGCATATGTCTAGAAAAAAAAAAAAATATATATATATATATATATATATACACAACGGTCTTTATTATAATAGAGAGGATGTACAATTACGTTCCCTACTTATCGATGTCAACTGAGTTTCTCGTTCTCTTATCGTCAATTTCGATAAGAATAATTGCATTAATTACATTTTTTTATTAATATAAACGCGTAAACTAAATTTACAGAAACCTGAAGCGCGTGTGTGATCGCGCTTTCTCTCGTGCGTATCACGATTATGCAAATTTGAGTTAACTCCCCGCTGTTGACAACAGATATTTCCGCCATTGCTTAGGAAAATTCATTCGACTTGTGCATTTACCACATCGTGTTTCCGTTCACCTTTGACCTGCTTGTTACCACCATGTGTTCCCTCTCGATCAGAAGTGGCTGGGAGTAGATGAGGTACCAGCTTAAGAAGATCAGGTTATTAAAGTGCGAAGTTGTGTTTAATAATTTTATTTTTTTTGCGTATGTACTTGTTTCTTTTTCTTTCCCAATTAAATCTTCAGTTTTCTACGGCGTAATGCCAATAATTGTTTTAAAAAATATTGAATTATCCTAGAACCTCTCTTTGATGCCATAAGTTCCAAACATGTTTTTATTTTATTTTTAAGTACGATTCTGAACTACTTTTTCTCTGTCTCTCTTGATCGTGAAAAATCAATCTCACTGTGTAACAGGAAATAATGAGGTAAAAAGTAAAAAGAGTCGTTAACTAATAGGGTTTCACAATGACACTGAGCATTTCCTAGATATTCGTACAAATCGATACGATGGTGATGGCTGTCGAATCATGAAGAGAGTTTGGCTATTTCTAACACATTAGCATATCATTTTAAGACAATTATGATAGTGTGTATTCATGAAAGTTTTTCCATAGCTAAATCCGCTGGTAAGAAGGTCAGTTCTCTGTGTAGGACCAGGAAGTTTTTCCCGTCTGTAACAATCCTGCACATATATAAATCTACCATCCAACCATGCATTGAATACTGCTGCCATATCTGGTCGGCTGCTCCTGCTATCCACCTAGGGGTCCTTGACAAAATCCAACGGAGAATCTGTAACGTGATCGATCCCGACTTGACAGCTCAGATATGGCGCAATGTGGCATCCCTGTGTCTCTTCTATAAATACTTTCACGGCTTCTGCTCCGATGAAATTGGCTCACTGGTGACCCCTATATATGAATTTACTCGAGCAGCTAGGTCCCACCCTTTTACTGTGAAACCAATAAATTGTAAGTATAAATTCTACTCCAGCAGCTTCTTTTCTCGCACTTCCCACTTGTGGAATTCACTTCCATTTACTTGCTTTCCCGACAGCTACAATCTCCCAGAATTTAAATGTAAAGTCAATAGTCATCTCCTATCTTACTAACCTGCATCTTCTCTCTCATGTTCCTTTCTCCGTCCACTCCACTCTCATCAGTATTATTATCCTTCTCTTACCCACTTCCTGACAGTCCCTATAACCTGTCGCTCTTTCTCATAACTTTCCTTCTATGTAACCCCCTGCACAACAGTTGCAGTAAACTGCCTTGCCTGGGGCGATATGGTTATGAAAAAAAAACAAAAACAAAAAAAAAACTGTTTTTTGTTTTATAATCAGATTACCCCATGAAAGGCAGTAAGGCCACTAAAACATGATTATCACAAATAATTTCGACAGTGAAGCTATGAGACCTATCAGCCAGTCTAGTACTGCGATTAGATTCGTTAAGTCGTTGCACCAACGGGGGAAAGGTCATCAGAACAAGCATCGTGAAAATATTTACAGAAAAGGGGGAATAAGATGCTATTTTATGGCGGTAAAGAAGTGACTGAAGCCGAGATGCCAGGTCCCGACCAATAACGTTGTCGAATCTTTTTTTAGAATTTTTTTTAAGTATCTCTAGATATGAAACGGGAACATCTGATACATGGATGAATAGACTCATGAAAGTGCAAGATTGATTCCCTACCTCAACGCTTACCAAATCTCATTCCGAATCTCACCTACCTCCCATTAGCATGGACCAGGCTTGCCTCCCAGAGAGTAAAACACTACGCCTCCTTGGTCTCACACTTTCAGCGGACCTCAAATGGAATGACTATATCGAATCCATTGCTAAATCCGCTGCTATGAAAGTCGGTTCTCTGTGTAGGGCCCGGAAGTTTTTTCCGTCTAAATCTATCCTGCACATTTACAAATCTACCATCCGCCCGTGCATTGAATACTGCTGCCATATCTGGTCGGGTGCCCCTGCTTTTCTCCTCGGGCTTCTCGATAAGGTTCAGAGGAGGGTCTGTAATGTGATAGATACCGACTTGGCAGACCGCCTGCAGTCTCTCTCCCACCGGCGAGACGTGGCTTCGCTGTGTCTCTTCTATAAATACTTTCACGGCTTCTGCTCCGATGAACTTAGATCACTGGTGCCCCCTAAATACGAATTTGCACGAGATACTAGATTAGCAACTAGATCCCACCCTTTTACAGTGAAATCGATAAAATGCAGCCGTAACTTCTACTCCAACAGTTTCTTTCCTCGCACTTCCCGACTGTGGAATTCTCTTCCAAACGATTGCTTCCCCGACGGCTACAATCTCCAGGAGTTTAAATGTAAGGTCAATAGACATCTCCTAACACACTAACCTGCTCCCATTCTATCAAACACTCTTCCCATCTGCCCGACACTCATCCTCGCTATCTTTACTCATCTATCACCTTTCTCCTGACATTCCCTATGTCTAACCACTCCTTCTCTTTACCTTCCCCTATGTAGCCCCATGCGCAATAGTGGCAGTGGAATGCCTTGCTTGGGGTGAGATGATTTAAAAAAAAAAAAAAAAGTTACTCGTGTTTCTCGCTTATGCGATCTTCAGATGATTAGAACGCGTATACATGGGGATTTACAAAAGATAGGGGAGTAAAAAGATAGGGGAGTAAAGATAGGGGAGTAAGAAAGAAAAAAACAATCATAATCATTTCACCCCAAGCATGATGATAATGCCACAAAGATACATGGGGTTTCAAGCAGTGAAAAAAGACGAGAAGATTTTAGTGAGAAGAAATGAGAAAATGGTTAATAAAGCCAGAAGATAACGATTTAAACTTTTACAAATTGCAAAGGGTGACATAAAAAAAAAACAGTACCTACAAATTTTTTAATAAAACTGTTAATCACTGGAACGACGCGGAGGGATAGATCGAGATGAACTTGGTTCCAGCAAGACAGGGCCATCCCCACCCCCACACATCAATTGCCTCCCTAGCCTGTCCACCCCCCCCACATCAATTGTCTCCCTAGCCTGGCCATCCCCCACACATCAATTGAATCCCTAGCTTAGCCACCCCTCACACATCAAATGACATTCTAGCCTGGCTGAGAGAGCTATATTAGGAGAGACTGATCAGCAGAAAGTGTGACGTTGAGTGGACACCACACTCATCGGATTTGAACCCCCAGATTTTAATTTGTGGAAGTATCTTAATGATAATGTGTACCAGAATAACCCTCAAACAATTGCTGAACTAAAGGCAGCAATCACAGCAAAAATCAATGAAATCCCCAAAGATGAACATGTCCTAGTAACTGAAAATTTTGCAAGTTTGCCTCCAACGCGGCAGAACCGATTTTGACCATATTTTGGAAAGATCGTGATTTTTATGTAAAGCGAGCAATTTAACTAAAACTTTCGATTAATGATCGAACATTGTAAAGCTCTCAAGTATCTTAAAATTTTACTGGACCTTCGTAGGATTTATTACAATATTTATAGATTCTTTTTGTGTGTGTGGGGGGGGGTCACCATACACACATACACACGCACACACACACACACACACACATCTCTCGAAAGAGACATGATTGACTGGGCAGAAGATTATCTCGCAGTAGGTTGCCATTAATTTCTGCGGTAGACTGGTTGCCAGCTAAGGCTATAGAACCCAATTTGTCCTGTTATTTAATCCATATATGGAGATAAGAAACGGATTAATACCTTTCCTAAGGGTATTTGCGCGTAAGTGAATTCAGGGAAATCAACTGAAATTCGAACTCGGCTCCCCAAAGGATGAAAAGAAACAGAACCCACAATTTTTTTAATAAAACTGTTAAGCGATTTAAACTTTTACAAATTGCACAGGGTGACATAAAAAAGGGTACCTACAAATTTTTTTAATGAAACTGTTAATCACTGGTCTGACGCAGAGAGATAGTTCGAGTTGAACTTGATTACATCAAAACGGGGCCAGCCTCCATACATCAACTGACTCCCTAGCCTGGCCACCCCTCACACAGCAATTGATGCCCTAGCCGGGCACACCCATTACACATCAAATGACTACCTAACCTGACTGAGGGGGCAATTTTAGAAGAGACTGATCAGCAGGAAGGGTGACGTTGAGTGGGCGCCGCACTCACCGGATTTGAACCCCAGCGGTTTTTTATTTGTGGGGTTATCTCAATGATAATGTGTACCAGAATAACCCTCAAACGATTGGTGAACTGAAGGCAGCAATCACACCAAAAGTTTTGCGCAGTGTTTTCCTCCAACGCCGCGGAGTCCATTTGGGGCATATTTTGGAAAAATCAAGACTTTTACGCAAACTAAAATTTAAATAAAACT
The DNA here is from genome assembly GCA_037127315.1 of Ascarosepion bandense. Taxonomy (NCBI): domain Eukaryota; kingdom Metazoa; phylum Mollusca; class Cephalopoda; order Sepiida; family Sepiidae; genus Ascarosepion; species Ascarosepion bandense. Next base: position 999,664 of record JBBBDQ010000885.1, on the reverse strand, counting down.
TTGGGGAATGATCGTACACAGACAGAAATACAAATCCACCAAGTTTCTTAAAAATAACTGGACTTTGTAGGATTTAGTACAATATTTATGGGTCCGGTTTTTGGGCGGTCAACCTGTATTTGGCAGGGAATAAAAAAAACAGAAGAGAGTTCTACGGGTGAGGCGTACCAAAAAAGAAACGATTGTAAGAGAACTTACGGTTGCATTTACACTACCAGCCCATAATTATTAGGCTACCAGAGTTTATTAAAAGAAATCGTGTATTTCCTACTATTTTTAGTATTTATTGCCAAATGAAAATAAAATGTTTTTTTTGTTATTATTACTTTGCAAAATTTTACAAGACAAGGAAGCAAAGATGAACTCGTCCGAATCACCCTAAATTTTCTTCATTCTTTCATTGATGAAACTGCAATATAGGTAATTACTAAATATCTATAAATTCATTTGATGCACATGTTATTGTGAAGTACTAACAAACAAACCATTCTATTTTCATTTACAATTATTTACTTGGCAATAAATACTAAAAAATAGTATGAAATACATCATTTTTTTAAAACACTGGGGTGGCCTAATAATTATGGTCGATAGTGTAGCTAGTTCAACAGTAAAACGGTGAGACCTAATTGCCAATCTGGTAGCATGATTAAATTCATGTAGTCGAGGCAGTAAGGAAAAAAAGCTCATCAAAACAGTTATCATTGAAATATTTGTAGAAGGAATGCATTTCATATCGGTGGGAAAATGACTGAAGTCGAGATTTCGGGTCGATCATTAAAATACATTTGAATATTGTCAAGAATCGCAAGATGTAAGACATAAATACCAGACCAGATATAACATCAATATCCAATGCATTGACGAATAGTAGATTTATAACTGTGCAAGGTGGATTATAGTGAGAAAAATTGTCTTGCACGACATAGTGAGTGAAATTTCCTCACAATAGACGTAGTAATTGATTCAATATAGTCACTTCATTTCATGTCAGTATTTATTTTTAATCATTTCTCTCCAGGTAAGGCAATAATGTCAGTAGGATGCAAGGAGTTAGATGGAGTGAAAGATAGTGTGAAGGCTTTAGTGAGGAGAAAGGACAATAAGAGAACAGGTGTCAGGAAAACAGAAGATGGTGGTTGATGTTGCATTTAAAATTTTGAAGACTGTAGGTAGTAGGGAAGCAAGCAACCATAAGGGATTTCCATAGGTGAGAAAAGAATCTATTAGAATAGAACATATTGTTGCATCTAGCTAGTTCAACAGTAAAATGGTGAGATCTAGTTGCCAGTCTAGTAGCACACTTAAATTCATGCAGTCAAGGCACCAAAGAGATAAGCTCATCAGAGTAGTACTGCCAGTATTACTTAATATCTATGTTTCTAAATTGAATAATATCAAATTTCAAGTGAGAGTCACAGAATTACAAAATAATAGTAAGTTGTTCTAATAAAAAAAAATTATAAATATCTATTTTCTCAATATGTACAAGGTGCGGCAGAAATATTGTCTACATAATCTTAAGACATAAGTGTCTTTATGTCTTACCATTATGTGGGAGGTATTTCTGCTGCATAGTATGTGACAGTATTTACCTTTATTGCTTCTTTTCTTTTTTCCATATGATTCTTTTTGATGTTGCTTGAATTAATCTTTTGCTCTCAATTGGTGTGGCTTTGACTTTTCAGATGGTTGCCAAAGGAAAAGACGCATCTGACCTGTTTCCAGCAGTTGTGAAAAATGTTGTTTCTAAAAATCTTGAGGTAAGTGATCCTCAAATTTCTCTTCATTAAATTAGCTATTTATTTATTTTTAATCATTTTTTTGATCATCGGAACAATTTTCATCTTAATATTTGTAGAAAAGAAAGAGGGAAGACACGTCACGTCGGCGAGAAAATGACTGAAGTCGAGATGCCAGATTAGGACCGTTTACATAGCAGATCCTTCTTTGAATTTTGTAAAGAACCTCGAAATATATATAATGAACGACGAACCAGATATGGCAGCGGTATCCAAAGCACGGATGAATGGTGGATTTATTTTGTTTTACGGGAAATCAACCTCAACAGTTGTCTATGGCCGACAAGATTTTCAGGATAGGTTCGTATGAATAAAATGTTTTCTTTGTATAAATCAATTAGTAGATCAGTATTTATCGGCGTATTTTTGTAAAGGTTTTTGTCAAGAGTCAAATGCATTGCTGATATTTTTTTCAAAAATGTTTTGATGATAATATTTTTTTTTCTTCAAAAATGTATTGCTGGTATTTTTATTGTAAAAATTTAAGGTTTAACTATTTGCTTATTGCTGGGACCCTAACAGGTGCTACCTCCCGTGGGTCAAGAAAGGGAACTCAGTTGCACTCCTGGATATTAACTTCAGCCATGTAGATGGCGAGCAAAAAAAAGATTATCTACGATCATTGAAAGATAGCAGTTTTGTTTTGGAGATATTCAAATTTACATGCACTTCTTGGCCCAAATTAAACACTTATTGGGGGTCCTTTTTGAGGACAGTAGAAGATGCTCCTGACTATAGACACCAGTGCTATGCACGTGAATACAAGAAGTTTTTCGAAAGAGAGGAAAGTAACCAGAAACAGCGAATTAAGTGGAAGAGATTGAAGGTTTCAGATTAGTTTCACAGAGATCTAGGATAATTTAAGAGAAATTATTACGAATGGCACAAATGTTGTCGAAAGAAAAGCTGAGGAACTTTTTTTTTTTTGAAACAGCAGCATAAAGTGGCCTCAATTTTGCCTACTAAAAGTGCTTGAAGAAACACCTATTCTTACGCGACATGGCACTGCACTACCTCCGATATTATACAACTGTTGAGCGGAGTAGCCTCTCTAAGAGAGTTTGCTATCCTTGATATCAGTCAGGATGTAGCAACTACCGAAAGGCAAACACATGTCCCCTCAGTATGAAGCTAACTATTCGCGACATGGCACTGAAAGACCTCCGAAATTATGCGACTGTTAATCAGAGTAGCCTACCTAAGAGCTACTTAAGAGATCGGGTCCTTGCTACCAGTCAAGATGTAGCTACTAGAAACATACCAAGAGGGTAGCCTCTTTATGAAGCCATTCATGCGCGACATGTCACTGCAACACTTCTGATATTATGCGACTGTTGATCAGAGTAGCCGCTCTAGGCGGTACCTAAGATTTGGTTCCTTGCTACCAGTCGGGATATAGAAAATAGGGAAATGCCAACACGGTATCCCCAGTATGAAGAGTTGTAGCCTCCAGCCAGTCATTTCACCAAAGATTCCTGACAGCCGCCCTTATTAAGGCTACAGAAGAAATAACTGGTAATCCCGTCCTACACAGGGGAAAAAAAAGAGATAAACCTATATTCCTGTTCAGAAAATGGAAGAGAATATGGAACTGACCGATAGGCAGACTTATATATTATTGAAAAGATTTGTAACAGTGGTTGTAACAGTGGTTCTTAACAGGGATCTAAATGGACCCTGGGAGGTCCCCCCACCTAATGTTACACCTGTCTATGTAACATTACCGGGGATCTACAAAAAAATAGCAAATTTAGTGGTCCATCGAGTAATTTAATTTCGTAATGATTGTCACAATAGAGAATTAGAATTTCTACACTAATCTACGCCATATTGAAATACTAAAATAGAAAATCAGCTCTAAAACTAGAAGAAAACGAGATCAAGCGTTTTAGTTTAGCGTCCCTTTTACTCTACGGGATGTTTTGATTGTAAATGATGAATAAAAACTGAGAAGTATATATAAAAGAAGGATTATATATATATATATAATTATAAATTATTATAGAGTTTAAGTTAATATATTCATAAGAAATAATAATAATTTTAAATATTAATAAAATAAATAATATATTATTATTATATTAATAAAAATTAACTGATATAAAATATTTTAAAAAACATTAATAATAAAATAAATTTAATTTATAAATCACATAATGATTATATATAAAGGAGTCATATACACTTAGTATTTCTTTAGTATAATTCCTAATCTTATATATTAGTAAAAAATAAAATATGTTTTTTACGTTATCGAATGGTTGTGGGTATCGACTAAATTAAGAGTAAAATTGTCCATGGGTAAAATAAGTTGAGAACCATTGGATCAGAAAACCGAATTTCGGCGTGTTGACAGAGATTTTTGGAGTGGATAATTCACCAAATATGCGATTCCAGTCCATATAGCCGTATTTTTTTTTAAAATTAAGTTAGTAATTAAGTTTTAACTGTATGAATCGCGTTGTCACAACAGGGGCAACGGTTATACTCATAGAAGGCTACGGGGCATTGCCCTTTTATTTCTCTGTTAAGAATACTGTTAAACAGATGAAGGGTTTGTCCAGTTTTTTCGCTTCTCGACAATCCCTCCTTTTTCCACTTACATTTCCACCCGTCTTTTAACCCAGAGAAGGAATATCATAATAAGAGCTTCGAATATATGTATTAGGGTAGGCTTAGTTAGAAAATGGTAGCAAGCGCCAGTTTATCCCGCTAGTTAAAGGAACTGATTGTTTGGTCAAAATTTAATCATTTGCTGGTGAATCAGGAGTGACCTCTCCAGTACACAGATCTGAGCGATGGTATATAGAGGCCGAACGCTGCCCAGACTACATACTTCCTTTCACCTCTAGGCCGTACCGACAAGATCCAAAGGAACGGAGCGCGTTACATTTGGGAACGGCTTGACTGCAGAAGTTGCCGGAAAGTTGACAGCCACCCGCCTTCGGAGCTTCACCTTGGATATCTTGTTTGGATTTACATCCATAGCCTTTTCCATGTTTTGCATATGACCGCAAGGCAGCAGAGGTTTAAAATCACGGCTTTTCTTTCTCTAAATGAACCGGGCTGTCGAGTTCCATCTAACTAAATCAGCTGGTTATGAGGCGACAGTTTTCCGCTTTCATCCATTTTCCGGCTTGGGACTAGACTTAGTCGTCAGAGGAAATGACAGTATGTTATTAACTATAAAGTTTTAAATTAAAAACCCCCTATTAAAATAAAAGGAGCGATGTTATTTTGTTTTTTGTTTTTTCTTGTCGGTATCACTCCATGCATGGCAGTAAAGCCACTAAGACACAAGGAGATACAAGCTGTGTAGGAACATTAATAATGAGCGGGAAAAGGAAAGAGTAATCAGGGAGACAGTAGATAGAGATTGACATAACATCGAAATTTTTGCAGTTTTAAGGTTGGTTGGGTGTTCCACAAGCAAGAAGTACGAAAAAAAAAACAATCAGTAAAGAATGTATGGCTTCATCTGGCCATCTCAACTGTAAATTGATGAGATCTCGAGATATAGTCAATACTTAATAACACGCTTGGACAATCATGTCTCGAAAGGGATACGACTGATGGGACAACAGAGTTTCCAACAGTAAGTTGTCATTAATTTTTGCAATAAACTGGTTGAAGCTGCTTTACAGAACCCACTCTGTCCTGTTATTTAACCCATAGCTGGAGGGAAGAGACGTATTAATACCTTTCCCAAGGGTATTTACGCGTAAGTAAATGTAATGAACTCGGCTTTCCGATTTCTCGTTCCATACGGCGGTGGGAAGGTGGCTAAAGCCGAGCCGCCATAACAGGCCCAATAATATTGCCGATTCTTGTTTGGATTTTATCAAGGAGCATATGTGGCAGCAATATTATAACTATGGACGAATGATAGACTTATTAAGAATTAAGAGAACTCTTATCACATCAAAATTTTAATGTTAGTTACATACAAACTAAGACTTAAATATACACAGATAACGATGTATCGTCCACCAGAAACACTCCAGTCGTTTAGCCTTCGAAGATGTGTAAGCACAATCAAATGTGGCAAGAATAGGTTGTGGAGGTGCAGAACGTCAGCCTTTAAGTAAAGTCGCGCATCGCTGCGCATGCGTAATCATGGTAACGCAATTCAATAAAAATTTCAAAGAGTTACTTACTTGTCATCTCAATTGTGTTGGCTTCGATACAGACAGGCAATTTCAATTAAATTTCAGCGGGCGATTTTACTTGAAATAACAGAAATGAATACTTTGACCGATTTTCGCTGGTTTTCTTGATGCATTTAAAAACATCCAACCTACCCCAAAATGAAAAATAATTTATAATAACCTAATGATAATACACTATATATTTATATATAGTCATTATATATATGTCTGTGGATGTCTCTATATATACATATATATCTGTTTGTGGATGATATATGGCCATCCACAGATATATATATATATATATATATATATATATATATATATATAGTCATTTGCAGATACATACACACACACACACACACACACACACACACACACACACACACACACATATATATATGTATATATGTATATATATATATATACATATATACATTAGAAAAAGAAATCGGGTTGTTCAAAGATATATATATATATATATATATATATATATATATATATATATATCTTTTATCCTCAACCCAATGATAATGCAGCTTGATGATTATTATCATTTTCGAAATAAAGAAAAATTGAAGAAATCCTGATATATGTTTAGATGGAAACAATGATTCTCTGAAAATTGTGCAAATTACTTGAAATCGCCTAAATATGCAAATTGCATGAATTATTTCCTTTGAACTAGATGAAATGTTTTGTGCGTATATAGACGTATCACCCTATGTAGGCTAATTTAATTTAATTTAATCAGAGTCAATTTAATTTCTGTAAATGAAATGACTTGCCAAATTGTTGATTTAGGATAATACAGTAAACCCCTTTCTTGAGTGTCTCTTGGGCCTTGTAATGATTGAATATAGGTATTTAAAAATCTGTCTGCACTGTGTGTCTCATCCCAAATCCTGCTTGAGTAGACATTGCACTCATTGACGTTTAGAGGCGTCAGGCACAGTACCGAGTTGACGGATGGTCTCCAGGCCACCAAATGGAAAGCCACGTGATCCACTCAGCAACATCTGAAAGGCACGACTGCGAATAAGCCATACGGGGAAGACATTGCGAAGCATGAATGTGATGGTAGTAATCATAGTTAAGAGAGCACTGTGAGTAGTTCTTAAGAATCCTTAGAAATAAACACAGAAATTCGGGGTATTATCTTTAAAATTCTGATTTTGAACAATTAATTTTCTAAATTCAGGATTAAATAAAATCAAATCTAAGAACAGTGTTGCTGATATGTGAGAATTTCTTCACTTGAATTTGTAAGACAAGATATAGGACGTAGGTGTTTACCTTGTCAGTTCATTATTCTACTTGCAATATTTCTTTTTCTTCTATGAGCCCTGTGCGTTCAGGACGTAGGCGATCATGGCTTTCTACGTCTCCCTATCCTTGGTGGCTCTTAGCACGCCTTCTCCTGTTACACCATGCAACCCTCGTTCCATCATCCACCTGATTAGGTCCTTCAAATATGTTATCCTTTACTTTCCCCTGTCTTTTTTCCCTCTATCTGGCCCGTTAGTATCAGGTTCTCCAAGCCCTCCTTCTTCATTGCATGTCCCAGGAACTTCAGCTGTCTCTTCCTGGTGCTCAGTATTAATTTCCTTTTTGTTTCCATCATTTCTAGGATCTCATCATTGCTCACATGCTCGATCCATGATATTCGCAGCATCCTTCTGTAGAACCACATTTCATTTGCTTCAAGTTTTTCCTTCATCTTTGATGATATTGTCCAGCATTCACTGCCATATTGAAGAACTAACAACGCATATTAATCCAGTACTCTCTTCCTTGTTTCTAGCGAAATTGTCCTGTTTCTTAATACTTTACTCAACTTTTGGAATGCTGCTTTCGCCATGCCAATTCGCCTTTGGATCTCTGTGTCGCACTTTCCGTCATCCGTTAGAACAATTCCCAGGTATTTGCAACGTTGTGGTACAGTGGATATCGGCTCGGAAGGAGAAGCCGGGGAGCCGAGTTCGAATTTCAGTTGAATCCATTGTATTCACTTACGCGCAAATGCCCTTGGGAAAGGTATTAATCCGTCTCTTCCTTCCAGTTATGGGTTAAATAGCAGGACAGATTGGGTTCTATAGCCCTGGTCGGCAACCAGTCTACCGCAGAAAGCAATGGCAACCTACTGCGGGATAATCTTCTGCCCAGTCAGTCATGTCTCTTTCGAGACATGATCGCCCACGCGTGTATCACGTATGGCACTTAACTGACTGACTGACTTTACGTAAACGTTTTATTTTGCAATATTGTTCACTCTGCACAATGCCTAAGTGCCAATCGAGTTAGATTATTATAACGTAAGAGGCAAGAGGCCCCGCTTATGAGGATATATGGGTGAGTTAATGGTTAACCCTAGACTTAAACAGGTTAAGACTATTTAATTAGGGAACTGTGACATTTAGGAGTCGGTTCTACAATTCAGCGCTTCGTGGGAAGAAGCTGTTGGAGTGGAACTTTCTGCAAGTAACTGTTTTTAAAATAACCTTTTCGTCAATCAGTCAGTTAAGTGCCACAAGTGATACACGGTTGGGCGTTCATGTCTTTTTTGACCCATGACTGATGGACAGAAGATTGTCACGTAGGAGGTTGTCATTTCTTTCTACGGTAGACTGGTTGCTAACCAAAGCTATAGAACCTAATCTTTCCTGCTATTCAACCAATAGCTGGAGGGAGAAAAGGTGGATTAATCCCTCTTTCAAGGGTAATTGCGCGTAAGTGAATGCAACGAATTCAAACTTTTGGTAGACATTAAAAACAATTAGTTCAACTGATTTACTTGTAATGTAGTTATAGTTTTTTTTTTAATCTTTTTCACCCAATGCAAGACACAAGAGTCACTCAAGGTAGTGAGTTACTTAATGAGGCTGTTAAAAGTAGATAACGATTGACTTGAAGCGTTAGCATATTAGATGGGGTGCCATAACCTCCTGACCGTCAAATGAAGATTTTACTGATCGGAGATGCATCGGGTCTCTCTTCCACAAACTTGCTGTTCTCAGAGAAGAAAGGAATAGGAGGAATAAGGATGATTCGACTCTGTGTACGTGGCATAACGGGTCTTACCTGAGAAGATCAGGACTCGAAGAATCAAAGAATGTACCTTTTGATATGAACATAGCGAAAGAGTATTATGAGGCTTGCAATGTCTCGCCTGAAGGAAAGGGATCGTAAGGTGGAAATGATTAATCACCCACAAGGCTGCGTAGATGTTTTGAACTCTATCAAAACTGGAATATAAAGACTGTGCAATTCTTGCCTATATATAGCAGTAGTATACCCTTTTCTGCCTAACCTGTCTCTAGCATATGCTGCTTGATGATCTTCATTTGACGGCCAGAGGGTTATGGCACCCCATCTAATAAGCTAAAGGCTAACGACTTAAGTCTGGAATGATCGATTGGCGCATTCCATCATCACCGAGCGAACCCTGTAGCAAAAGCAGAGGAGAGAACGAGGAGTCGTGTACTGGGGTGGATACTGATGCAGTACAGAGAATCAACAATTTTTTCAGTATCTTTAATAAACGAGTTCCAGTTGATGTCTGAGAGTGAGCTTAAGTTTTCAATAAGCGCTCAAGACACGAAGCTTTCCTGAGAGGACATTTGTTCATCACTTCAGCCGAAAATACAGGGTTCGCTCGGTGATGATGGAATGCGCCAATCGATCATTCCAGACTTAAGTCGTTAGCCTTTAGCTTATTAGATGGGGTGCCATAACCTCCTGGTCGTCAAATGAAGATCATCAAGCAGCATATGGAAGGCACACCTTATAAAGAGCCATACAAGGGGGACATAAATTTTTTCATGTTGTCTGAGTAATTAAATATTTATATATTAATTTCTTCACTTAATAGATGCATCTCATCAAGGTATACAAAGAGAGAATTTTTAAATAATATTTTTCTTCCCGCGAACCACTACTCTGTAAAACAGTCTCCCAAGGGGATGTTTCCCCGATCACGACATTCTTAACTTGTTCAAGTCTGGCACCGCGAGGTGGTATAATGGTTAGCAAGCTTTTCTCGCTAGAATCATTACAATTGAGTAGTGAGTTCGATCCTCACTGGGTGTCACTTACTTACGGCCTTGGGCTATATCTAAGCTGCGCTTAGAAAATTACCTTATCCTGTTCAAATCTAGAGTTAACTGTTATCTTCCTCTCCTAACCATATACACTACTCCTTAACGTAACCGTCTACCTCGAGTGACCCCGGGCCTTATACAGGATGAAATTTACTATAAAAAGAAAGACAGCATGAAATACTGAATGAGCAGTTTGTTTTTAGTATGTTCTAAGGTTTAAGTATGAATACATTTATGTGCTTGTAACAACTAAAATAGTTTCGTGGTGTAAATATATCTACCGATTTTAATTCAGCTATATCTGGTCATGTATTCACTATTGACTCGGGTATTTTGAATTACCTTGTTACTTTGGTGTAGACAGAAAAGTAAAGAAAACACTACCATAATAGCATCGCAGTGGTCTTCTTGCTCTCTCTTTTTCCTGCCATCAAGCACGATTTTGTTACGATGTAGTTTTCCCGCCAGCAATCTAGATTTCAAAGAACGAATAAAGAAGAAGTAAAAAAAAAAATGGATAAAAATGAAAAGCTCAAAATGATAAACTTTCTTCGAAGTTCTTTTCATCTTTTATTTACTGTCTTGTCATCTTAACATCCAGGGAATATTAACCACGTTGACACTATTTATTCTTGCTCAAATATGTATGCAACGGCAAATAAGTAACAAAAAAAAAAAAGAGAGACAATAAGCAAAACCAACGCACGTTCAAATAAAGCGAACACAACTAAAACGCTTGGAGGAGGTTTTTACTGTGCTTCGTGAGCAGCAGCAGAAGGGGGTTCAGTTGGCGAAGTCGACTTCAAAAGAAACGCCGCTCAAGGGGAGATAATTTTTCTCGCTGAATTACGAGGTTAAAACTTCACTTTCATGACGATTAGTTTTTTTGAAAATAGGAAAAGTAGTCTAAATAAATAAAATATCTTTTATTCCCCAACATCAAAAGTCGCCGAAATTTTCTGTCTTTTACTTGTGTCATTTCATCATCATTAACCGTATAAAACAACAATGAGAAACTGAAGGAAAAATGGGCAGGAGAAATCAATTAAATTCTGATTTATTTCCCCGGGGGTGGATTTCTAAATTTCCAATTATTCCAGTGGGAAAATAATAGCTATAGAATTATTATGAAAATAAAATTTAAGATATTTTTGACAAAATTGAATAAAAATACAGATTAAATATTTAAGTATGTGCGGGTGAGTTTCCCAGCCGTTTGTCTTTTTTGTTAAAATTTATACAATAATAGAAAGCTGCGTAAGACAAGGATGTGTCTTCTCACCGGACCTATTCAACCTATACGATTATGAGAGAACTATAAATCTTACAAGGATTCATTATTGGCGGCTACAATCTTAACAAGATATGTAGATGACAGTAGACACAAAAAGGAACCTACAAGAACGCCAGAAGATAGTCAAGGAAAGCGTGAAGGAAGGACTAAAGATCAATTGCAAAAACATTAAATGCATGCTTGCCTGTAAAAGGAATAGCTCAACATGCAAATTACAAATGCCCAAATCAAACAAACAAGTCTAACAATTTGGACATTTGATGAGTATTTTAGAAAGTGCAACACCGAAATTTGAAGGCGCGTTGGAATAGAGAAAGTTGCCTTCCAAAAGTTAAGCAAAGTATTAAGAAACAGAAATGTTTTTAGAAACAAAGAAAAAAGTACTGAACGGTTATATAAGATCAGTCCTCCTATATGGCTGTGAAAGCTGGACAATCTCCTCACAGATTAATCAGAGACTTGAAGCAATAGAAACAAAGAAAAGACGACTGAACTTTTATGCAACACCAGTCCTCCTATATGTCAGTGAATTCTGGCTTATCTCCTCACAGATCATGCAGAAACTTGACGCAACAGAAACAAAGAAAAGACTACTAAAATGTTATGCAATATCAGTCCTCATACATGGTAGTAAATGCTGAACAATCTCCTCAGAGATCAAGCAGAGACTTGAAGCAACAGAAACAAAGAAAAGTCTACTGAACTGTTACGTAAGATCAGTCTTACTATATGGCAGTGAATTCTGGACAATTTCCTCACAGATGAAGAAGAGCCTTGAAACACAGCAGAAATGTAGTTCTACAACAGGATGCTGACAATACCTTGGACGAAACATGTATGCATTGACGAAATTGGAAAATGGAAACAAATAGGACGCCTATACTTAACATCAGAAAGCGACAGTTGAAATTTCTTCGACACATTAATGAAGAAAAAGGCTTGGGGAATTTGACACTCACAGGATATATTGAAAGTAAGACGGACAGAGAAAAACAGTGATTAACATACATCAGAATCTTGTATAAACTAATGACAGAACAGGTTTTAGGAGAGAGAGCAAAAAAGACAAAAATAGCTACAAAGGACGGGAAATTGTAAAGATCCATGATCGCCTACGTGCTGAAAGAACATAGTACATAGAAAATGAAGAATTGATATAAGCAGATCAAGATAAAAAACAAAATTGATGTGGAAGGTGAGATATTGTCGAGATTTCTCCATCGCTTATGAACTAATCCGGATCATTTGAGAACACATGTGAGTTCTGGTTGCGGTGGGACAGGAGGCGAATCTCCTCGAGCCTTTTCTAACATCCTACCCTGACAAATGCTCAGATCATTTCCCAGTGTCCAGATTGGCTCCAAACCAATGACATCCCCTGATATACCGTTCCATAAAACAGTTCTTCCCTATGCAAAGGCAGACTAGGACAGCTTTCAGTTCTATATGACAGAAGCTTCTTTCCAACTTTCTTGACACATTCTGTCCTCTAAACTGCTGTCCTAATATCCAAATGGATACACTCTGTAATTTATATACCACAAAAGGTTTAAGCAAAACCAAACAGTCAACTCTAGTTCACCCCTGCTGCAGCCATAGATCACCTGATTGATTACTTCAAAATCTATCGCAAGGAACGGTGTAGTTTGGCCTTTATTTCTTTCAGAACCGCCCGCAGTAATAGAGTTATGGAAAACGCAAAATGCAGTTATACGGGAGCTGTCTTGGCTAAAGTTGAAAAACAACAAAAAAAAAACAAACAAAAAAACAAACAAAAAACAAATTCAATCTGGCCAATTCTGGAAAAACATCAACCAAATTATGAACAGAAGCAAAGCGGCTGTCCACTATTATAAATGGCTCCTATATCATATCCTCCTCGACAAACAAAGCGAAACTGTTTGCCTTGATACTTGTCTCAAACTGAACGTTAGATAATAAAAGCCATACCCTCCCCAACATCCCACGTCTCACTCGGCACAATATCAGTAATATACTCATTTCAGTAATATAAGTTTTTAGGCTTTACAAAAGCCTCGACCCCAAAAAAGCCACTGGCCCGGATAAAATTCCAGTGGTCGTTCTTAAGAATATCAACCCAAGAATTATCCCCGATTCTAGCAACGTTATCAAACCACTGCTTGAAAAAGAAATCTATGAAAGGTGGCAAGTGTATGTCCAATCTTCACGGACGCGGGCAACCGACCCCGCCACTTTTAGTACAAACCCATTAGTCTCCTCTGTATCATCAGTAAGCTTATCGAGACCGTTATCAACGAGAAGATTGTCTGGTACCTAGATAAGAACAACGTTTTTTTTTGCGACGAGTAGTATGTTTCGAGCAACTATATCCACTGCTGACGTTCTAACTACCACTACACACAGAATTAGCGAGACCCTTGACGACACACATGTCGCAGGAACAGAAGTATTAGATATCTTGAAGGCCAACGACAGGGTAGGGTACAAAGGTATATTACACAAGCTCTTTAGCTTTGGAAATACTGGAAGATTTTATTCTACTATAAAATCCTTCCTGACATATAGATTCCTGAAGGAAACACGTCACTCAATAAGTCCTGGGCCAGACATATAGATGGCGCTATTAATTGAAAAATCTATATGATTTTTATGAAGTACTAACCTTCAAATGGCACGTGACAAAATATGGGCCCAATGAGATTATCAGTTTACAAATTAGTTATTTAAGGGATGCTACTGTTGCAAATTTTCAAAACAATAAAAAAATTTGAATTTCATGTGTTGGTAAAGCATTGCTTTCGGATAGGAAAAATACTGTTCAAGCAAAGCAATGGCTTGATAAGTGTTATTCGGAGTCTGCTCAGTCGGAAACAACAAGATATGGTATGCTGAGTTTAAACTCGGTTGTACAGACACTTGTGATGGTGAACGCTCGGGTCACCCCAAATCGGCAGTTGTCCCGGAAAACACGAAAAAATCCACAAACTCGTTTTGGCCGATCTGAAATTAAAGTTGCTTGAGATAACAGAGGAGTTAAACATATCAGAAGGTAATGTATTCAGCATTTTACATGAACATTTGTCTATGAGAAAGCTGTGTTCAAAGTGGGCGTTGCGTTTGCTCAGAGTCGATCAAAAACAACAACGCGTTGACAATTCAGTGTGTTGTTCGCAACTGTTTCAACGCAACAAACAAAAGTTTTTGCATAAATATATAACAATGGATGAGACATGGATCCACCACTTCACTTCAGAGTCGAATCGGCAGTCAGTTAAGTGAACAGCAACATGTGAAAGCCGTCCAAAGTGATAAAAGACGCAAACATCAGCAGGCACGGTTTTGACCTTCGTATTTTAGGATGCGCAAAGTATTTTGTTCATCGATTACCTTAAGAAAGGAAGAACCATAAATAGCGAATATTATATAGCATTATTGGTGCATTTGAAGGAAGAAATCACCAAAAAAACAGCCACATATGAAGAAGAAAAAGTGACATTTTACCAAGACAACGCACCGCGTAACAAGTTGATCGCAACAATGGCAAAACTACATAAATTGTGCTTCGAACTGCTTCCGCATCCACCCTGTTCTCCAGACCTGGCCTCTGGCGACTACTGGCTACTTGCAGATCTCAAAGGAATGCTTCAGGGAAAGTGATATCGGAAACTGAAGCGTATTTTGAGGCCAAAGACAAATCATCTACAAAAAAGACATTGAATTGTTAGTGAGACGTTGAAATGAGTGCATCACTCTAGAAGGAGACTAGGCTGATGAATAAAGACGCATTTTGCCTAAAATTTGTTGTTTTATTAGTTAGGCCCGGGATTTATTGAATGATGTATTATTTATTAACAGCCAAACCTCAGAGTCCCTGGTGGTCAATGCAGGCATTCCCAGTGGTAGTATCTCAGACCAACCCTATTTCTAATTCCCATAAATGATCTGCCTAAGAATATAAACCGACCATTTTGCCGATGATACAATGATATACCGGCGCACTTCCAAAAGCTTTGACAATCAGAGATTGGCTGCCGACTTCTCTTCCGATCTAACACTAACTTCCCAGTGAAAGAAAGAAAGAAAGAAAGAAAGAAAGAAAGAAAGAAAGAAAGAAAGAATATAAACAAGATGCAGTGAATAAAAAAAAAAAAGAATTATTTCGAAAAAGAAAGAAACGTGCGAAAAGAAGGAAATAATTAAAAAAAAGAAATAAGGAAATAAAATAATTTGGAAAGAAAGAAAGAAAGAAAGAAAGAAAGAAAGAAATTGAAAAATTGTAAACAGAATGAAACAAACGAAAAAGAAATTTAAAAGAAAGAATTAAGAAAAAGAATGAAAGAAAGAAAGAAAGATTGAAAAATTGTAAACAGAATGAAACAAACGAAAAAGAAATTTAAAAGAAAGATTTAAGAAAAAGAAAGAAAGAAAGAAAGAAAGAAAGATTGAAAAATTGTAAACAGAATGAAACAAACGAAAAAGAAATTTAAAAGAAAGAATTAAGAAAAAGAAAGAAAGAAAGAAAGATTGAAAAATTGTAAACAGAATGAAACAAACGAAAAAGAAATTTAAAAGAAAGAATTAAGAAAAACAAAGAAAGAAAGAAAGAAAGAAAGAAAGAAATATCAAACTGAACGCAACAAAAAGAAAAAGAATTTAGAAAGGGAAAGTGGGGAAATATACTGTCTTGTTATCTAAGACCAAACTGGTTACATTCCATCACCGTCGATCGAACCCCGAACTACCACCAGTCACGATTAAAGTATGTTTCTTCAAAGAACCAGCTCTATCGCTACTACCATGGAACGTGCTAGGACGAATTATATTCATTAGTTTCGCCAAGTCTAATCTCCACGGCTAAGTGCCACCATGCCACTTATATAGTAGCAACCCAACCACACTCCCTCCGGATTTCATCCGCGTAAGTTCCACTCAAACGGATTCTTCCCGTGAACCACTGCCCTGTAAAAAAAAAAAAAAAATCCCAAGAGGATATTTTCCGATCACTACAATCTTGAAATTTCAAGTCTAGAGTCAACTATTATCATCCACTCCTGTCCATATAAACTATCCATTAACGTAACCGTCTACCTTGAGTAGACCTCGGGCCTTGTACAGTAGATACTGTAAAAAATAAAGTGGTTGATGAGCAAACAGAAAGAAAGAAAGAAAGAAAGAAAGAAAGAAAGAAAGAATATAAACAAGATGCAATGAACAAAAAGAATTATTTCGAAAAAGAAAGAAACGTGCGAAAAGAAGGAAATAATTAAAAAAAAAGAAATAAGGAAATAAAATAATTTGGAAAGAAAGAAAGAAAGAAAGAAAGAATATAAACAAGAT
This sequence comes from Ascarosepion bandense, assembly GCA_037127315.1. Lineage (NCBI taxonomy): Eukaryota > Metazoa > Mollusca > Cephalopoda > Sepiida > Sepiidae > Ascarosepion > Ascarosepion bandense. The sequence goes on along the minus strand of JBBBDQ010000885.1, from coordinate 983,001 downwards.
GCAATGAACAAAAAAGAATTATTTCGAAAAAGAAAGAAACGTGCGAAAAGAAGGAAATAATTAAAAAAAAGAAATAAGGAAATAAAATAATTTGGAAAGAAAGAAAGAAAGAAAGATTGAAAAATTGTAAACAGAATGAAACAAACGAAAAAGAAATTTAAAAGAAAGAATTAAGAAAAAGAAAGAAAGAAAGAAAGATTGAAAAATTGTAAACAGAATGAAACAAACGAAAAAGAAATTTAAAAGAAAGAATTAAGAAAAAAGAAAGAAAGAAAGAAAGAAAGAAAGAAAGATAGAAAGATTGAAAAATTGTAAACAGAATGAAACAAACGAAAAAGAAATTTAAAAGAAAGAATTAAGAAAAAGAAAGAAAGATAGAAAGAAATATCAAACTGAACGCAACAAAAAGAAAAAGAATTTAGAAAGGGAAAGAATTAAAGATAGAAAAAGAAATAGCAAAAAGAAAGAAAAGAAAGAAAAATACAAAGAGAAATTGGTGAAATGAAATTTGAAAGAAGTTTGTTTCCTAAAAAAGGAAGGAAGGAGAAAGAAAGAAAGAAAGAGAGGAGAAAGAAAGAATAAACATATATACTCTGATGAAGCTTGACAAAGTAAAACTCATATGAATCTTTTTGCGTCGACGATTCACGTGAAAGTGAACTGACGGAATTAGAATTTTCTAATTGAAGCGAATCAAATGTAAGTCGAAAATAACGAGGCAAATCCAATGTATTTTCAGGCTGCCGTGCAAGTAACGATATCGCCATCTGCAAAATAATTTTTTGCAGACTTACATTGCAGCCACTGAAGATATGGGCGCAGGAATTTCGTTCTAACATCCTGCTATTTGATCTTTCTATGGAATAGAAGTTATTTCCTGCGAAAGATTAAATTTAAGATAACGTTGATGAATCGAGAGATAAAAACATGCTGTAATCGACAGATATAAAAAGTTATATGCATATATATGTGTGTATGTGCTTATATATATATATATATATATACATATACACCCCATATATATATATATATATATATATATATATATATATATATATATATATATGGGGGGGTGTATACACAATCAATGTGATGCTGAAAAGTTCTTAGTCTGACAAGTAGGGGTTCAATAATAAAGACTGACTTTATATTAAACATTTGGCCATATTTTGAGCATTGTATCGGACTAAAAAACTTTACGATTCTTGTTATAGCTAAAATATGTATATAGTCATCCGCAGACAGATCTGTTTCGCGGTATCACAGCTCATCAGTACGGTTAGACTCCGATTGCTTTTAACCCGGGATTGAAACCCAACCGAATTGGCGTCAGTCGGCGATTCTACCTCTGGGATATGAGCGCTCAGTAGAAGCAGGCAGACTTTTTAGCGTGTACATTGTCATTATACCCGCCCATTCAGTAATGGATGAGAGTGCTCTAAATCCATTACTGAATGAGTGATGCGTACATGCCGGAGTAGCTACTGTTTTTCAAAGTCTACCATTCTTCCAGAGTGCTATCGTTTCACCCCAAGCAAGGGGTACCGCCACTGATGCTACATAAGAGTAGTTCGCGGAAGAAACAGCATAATGAAAAAAGCCACAAACTTAACGAAAATAAAGTTTTATCGTCAAAATGTTCATGTCATTATTTAGAAGAAAGACCAAAGTATTTTTTTAGTTATTTTTTGAAAATCTTTTAATCCTTTCTAACACGTTCGAAATTTTGGTTAAAATCTTGTTTTGTTTACGTCATCACCTGCTTCAACGTTTAACATTGATTTTTTTTGCGCGTTTTTTCCGTAGAAAACACATTAATTTGGAAATTCTTGTAAAAATCAAATAATTCTCCGATTTTAATGACATTTTCAGAACTTATTCACAAATAAATGAAATTATTTTTAATTTTTTTTTAGAAAATATTGTTAAAAAAAATTTTTTGTTTAAAATTTACTTAATTTTATGAAATTTCGCACATAACCTATTTATTTCATGAAAATTTCTTTTTTTGTTAGAAGCAGGAGTCTAAAATAAAATAAAATAAAATAAAATAAAATAAAATAAAATAAAAAATAAAATAAAATAAAATAAAATAAAATAAAATAAAATAAAAAATAAAATAAAATAAAATAAAATAAAATAAAAAATAAAATAAAATAAAATAAAATAAAATAAAATAAAATAAAAAATAAAATAAAATAAAATAAAATAAAATAAAATAAAAAATAAAATAAAATAAAATAAAATAAAATAAAATAAAATAAAATAAAATAAAATAAAAAATAAAATAAAATAAAATAAAATAAAATAAAATAAAAAATAAAATAAAATAAAATAAAATAAAATAAAATAAAATAAAATAAAATAAAATAAAATAAAAAATAAAATAAAATAAAATAAAATAAAATAAAATAAAATAAAATAAAATAAAATAAAATAAAATAAAATAAAATAAAATAAAAAATAAAATAAAATAAAATAAAATAAAATAAAATAAAATAAAAAATAAAATAAAATAAAATAAAATAAAATAAAATAAAATAAAAAATAAAATAAAATAAAATAAAATAAAATAAAATAAAATAAAATAAAATAAAATAAAATAAAATAAAATAAAATAAAATAAAAATAAAATAAAATAAAATAAAATAAAATAAAATAAAATAAAATAAAATAAAATAAAATAAAATAAAATAAAATAAAATAAAATAAAATAAAATAAAATAAAATAATGGAGTCTTTGGAGATAGAAAAAAAAAGTAGGTAATTTACAAATGTGCCCAAATAAATGAAAATATGTTCTGAATTGAAAAATTATAAATCCAATAAAACTATGATAATACTTAATTAGAAAAGCTTCTAATTGCTTTTGTAAATAAGTAATATTAAGAACATTATTATCTGAAGAAATAAAAATTTTTTGATGAATAATGAATTTTTACAATAATTTTTTCAAGTTTTACATTTTAATTATAATAATTTAATAGTTTAAAATCTTGTAAAATTCTGTATTTGTTTGTTCCTTGGAGATTATACAACAATTAAGTAGAAACAAAATTTACGAGTCCAAACTTGCAAAGATTATTAAACGTAGAGGTACCGAACTATTTTTAAAATAATTTTTATTTACTTAATACATTCCTTATTTTTATGTATGGTTGACTAAAACTGCCATTATTATGAAGAAGTTATGTAATTTAAGAGTTTTGTCCATTCCCTTAGATTTATGAAAATTGCTTTTATGTTCATGTGTAGAAAGCTGTCATCGCCTTGTCATTCAGCAATCCGTCAAACATTCGGTCAGATGAACACGACCAATCGTTAATAATTGGTTGTATATTACTTTTTTATGCTATGAGTAAGTAATATTTCTTTAAAATTAATTTAACTTTCACTTTTACTAAAATAAAGTGTAGGAAATCTTTTGAAATATTTTTAAAATCGATGAATTTTTGTTTTTTTATAAATTTCTTAAAATTAAAAAAAAATGTCGTTTTTAAGAAAATTTAAAAAAGAAAAATTTAAAAAATCGAAATTAAATGTGACTTTTAAATTTATATAATTTCTATTTGAAATACACCAGAATTTTTTACTTAATGGAAATAATAAATTTAATCATTAAGCTTTTAATTAAATCTAAAATGAAATCTTCAAGAATGTTTTTTCATTTTAAAACATTCATTTTAAACTTAGGTATCGAAAATTTATGCCGAAAAAGTGTAGGTACCTACATAAGAGTAAATGTTTAGACAGAAGAGGGAAAAGAAAGATGAACCAGTTACAGGGGGTGTCAGAAAAAGGACAAGAGAAGGATGAGAACACAGGTGTGAAGACAGTTGCGAAGGTAGAGAGAAAGGAAAAGAAAAAGATACACGGGGTGATGTAGAAAGAACTGGGGTTTGGTAGATGAGAGATGGGTGTTAATATTGCATTTCAATTCCTGGAGGTTGTAACCGTCAGGAAAGCAATCATATTGAAGGGATTTATACAAGTTTCATTAAAAATGGCAAACAAGGTGGGATGGTAAAGTTTTTATGTAATTTTTCATTTGATATTATGATCTTTTTTTGTTTTTTAAGGGCATAAATTACACAAAGATTGTTCAAATAATTTGTTTATCCGATCGCTTTCGGCTATACTTTTAGCCATTTTCGTGGATAAATGTTATTTTACTTATAACAGAATGTATGTGGTTTTATGTATGATGTAGGTTAGTGTGTATGTGTTATGTACCGAACACGTACATTAGACTTTTCTTTTAAACTTGGCCAATAGTAAACACACTGTTAATAACAATAACATTAATATTTTCTACAAAAACCAAATGCATAACAATTATAAACAGAACGAACCTTCACTTTGACACATCATCCGAAAATACGTAACTCCTGTCGACTTAAACTAAAAAATCAAATTAATCAACTATTATACAAACTTTAAAATGGCTAACCTCATCATCAAAAACAACATTTCACCTGCAAGATCCAAACTACAACGAACCAATATTATTTATGAATTTACATGACCCCTGAAGAACTGTGTTCTTGATTCACCTAATTTCATAAATAATTATATCGGCCATACAACTATGAAACTGACTCGAACACTCACGCTGCATTTCTCTGAACGGAGCTCAATCGATCTCATTTAAACACACAAAAACATACCAAACCCTATACGTAAGACACTTGTTGACAACACAAATATCATAGTATCACCCATCAGCAAAAAAAAAAACTACAAATAATGGAGGCTTTCTTGATGAAAAAGAAGAAAACCAACATTCAATAATGCTAAACACGAACACGCTTACAACATGCTTAACGTATTCAGTACATAACTCATCGACGCTACAACATACATAACACCACATACATTCTTTTAGACATAAAATTACATTCATCATCGAAAATAGGTAAAACTATAGCCGAAAGCGCTTGGATAAACAAATGATTTTTATATAATTAATGTCCTCAAAAGAAAGAAATCATAAGATCACATGAAAAATTACGTACAAAAACTTAAACATCACACCTTGTCTGTCATTTTTAATGAAACCTGTATAAAAGAGATTGCTGTTCAAATATACAAGATATATATATATATATATATATATATATATATATATATATATATATATACTCAGGTCGGTGCAAAAGTTTTTGCCAATTTAAAATTTCATCTTAAAAATGAAAAACTGTGTGTTTCTGAACATCTTTATTCATACCAATAACGACCTTTGCTCTCTTTAACTTGATTCCATTAGTCAACGAGCTTATAAATGCCTCGCTTGTAAAATTGTTTAGGTTTTGATGTGAAATAGGAATCTAATTCATGTTAAATCTCCTCTCGTGATGTTAACCTAAGGCCATCTAAATGGTTTTGTAATCCTCGAAATATGTGATAATCCGAGGGAGCTCGGTCAGGATATTATGCAGAATGGGGCAAGATGGCACTTCTCATCACCTGTGACAAGGCTACCCAAAAATGGTGTCTGAAGGTGTCGTGAAAGCAAAGATTCGCAACAACAAAGACGTTGTTGCAGGTTCTCTGAAGAACATGGCTGAGAATATTGCAGAAAAATATGGATGATGCTTTAATAATCTGAAAGAAAATGTTATAATTTAATCATAGTTATATGTTTAAGTAATAACCATATACATAAAATAAGTTACAATGATTTAAAATGCCCCTTTTACAAACCGGCAAAACCTTTTGCACCAACCTGATATATATATATGAAATGTATTTCGTTTTATCATTCAAACACATACTAAAGTAACCAACTTATAAACACACACTTTCATGCATTAACTCACCCATGATTTTCTCATACACATAATTTTAAAAAATCGTTTGAATGTGCTTGCTTGGTTCACTATTGTGGAAACACGTTTCAACCTACGATGAGAAAACAGCAAAACAAAACAAAAACTACTATTTGGAAAAGCGACAACATATAACATTACAACTGAATTGCCAACTTATTCATGCATACTCCGTCAAATAGAAATGAAAGTGATGCGGAGAATATGGAATTAAAAATAACTCTCTTCCTTTCACTGTTTACAAATTTCGCAATCCAGTGTGAAATCTAATTTTTACCAATAGAAAAAAGGATTGACCTGGTGCCGAAGGAAAAAGACGAAACCAAATTTCACGATCCGGTGTTAATTATTTTCTAATCAATGAAAAAGAATGATTTACAAAACTGAGAGAAAAGAAGCCTGTGTGAACAATTTCTTTTATATATATATATATATATATATATATATATATATAGATAGATAGATAGATAGATAGATAGATAGAGTGAGAGATGCACATAGATGTGAACAGACATAGATAGATAGATAGATAGATAGATAGATAGGAACATACATGGAGATAGATAGATAGATAGATAGATAGATAGATAGATAGATAGATAGATAGATAGATAGATAGATAGATAGATTGAGTGAGTGAGAGAGTGAGTGAGAGATGTACATAGATGTGAACAGACATAGATAGATAGATAGATAGATAGATAGATAGATAGGAACATACTGAGATAGATAGATAGATAGATAGATAGATAGATAGATAGATAGATAGATAGATAGATAGATAGATAGATTGAGTGAGAGAGTGAGTGAGAGATGCACATAGATGGAACAGACAGATAGATAGATAGATAGATAGATAGATAGATAGATAGATAGGAACATAGATAGATAGATAGATAGATAGATAGATAGATAGATAGATAGATAGATAGATAGATTGAGTGAGTGAGAGAGTGAAAGAGAGATGCACATAGATGTGAACAGACATAGATAGATAGATAGATAGATAGATAGATAGATAGATAGATAGGAACATACTGAGATAGATAGATAGATAGGAACATACTGAGATAGATAGATAGATAGATAGATAGATAGATAGATAGATAGATTGAGTGAGAGAGGAGAGAGAGATGCACATAGATGTGAACAGACATAGATAGATAGATAGATAGATAGATAGATAGATAGATAGGAACATACTGAGATAGATAGATAGATAGATAGATAGAGAGATAGATAGATAGATAGATAGATAGATAGATAGATAGATAGATAGATAGATAGATAGATAGATTGAGTGAGAGAGTGAGTAGGAAGGCACATAGATGTGAACAGACATAGATAGATAGATAGATAGATAGATAGATAGATAGATAGATAGATAGATAGATAGGAACATACTGAGATAGATAGATAGATAGATAGATAGATAGATAGATAGATAGATAGATAGATTGATTGAGTGAGAGAGTGAGTGAGAGATGCACATAGATGTGAACAGACATAGATAGATAGATAGATAGATAGATAGATAGATAGATAGATAGATAGAGTGAGAGAGTGAGAGAGTGAGTGAGAGTGCACATAGATGTGAACAGACATAGATAGATAGATAGATAGATAGATAGATAGATAGGAACATACTGAGATAGATAGATAGATAGATAGATAGATAGATAGATAGATAGATAGATAGATTGAGTGAGAGAGTAAGTGAGAGATGCACATAGATGGAAACAGACATAGATAGATAGATAGATAGATAGATAGATAGATAGATAGATTGAGTGAGTGAGAGTGAGTGAGAGATGCACATAGATGTGAACAGACATAGATAGATAGATAGATAGATAGATAGATAGATAGATAGATAGATAGGAACATACTGAGATAGATAGATAGATAGATAGATAGGAACATACTGAGATAGATAGATAGATAGATAGATAGATAGATAGATAGATAGTTAGATAGATAGATAGATTGAGTGAGTGAGAGATGCACATAGATGGGAACAGACATAGATAGATAGATAGATAGATAGATAGATAGATAGATAGAACATACTGAGATAGATAGATAGATAGATAGATAGATAGATAGATAGATAGATAGATAGATAGATAGATTGGAGTGAGAGAGAGGAGGGAGAGATGCACATAGATGTGAA